>OMKK01074793.1:5380-17499 GCA_900302305.1 Polymixia japonica
GATTAATAATCATATAGCAATACTGTACTCCCAAGGAAGCCATATTGTAAAAAAGCATTACAAATAGCTCTAACTACTCTGGTTGTCTCCAGGTGAACTTTGCCTTTTTAGTGTGGCGTAGCTTCCCAGAGCGGATCGTGGGCTATCCCCCCAGGAGCCACTTCTGGGACCCCCTGAAGCATGCCTGGGGCTACACCTCTAAATGGACCAACGACTACTCCATCGTTCTGACAGGAGCAGCCTTCTATCACAGGTACGTCAATACTCCGCTTTCTACAGGAAACAAGACTAGGTGAAAACCTAGTATGTGGCTGGACCGTGTACGGTCAATGTTCGACATTGCAGCCAAAAGCCTTGTCGCTTAGAGGGCTTTTCATTTGAAGCGGATACGTCGGCCAATGGGGAAACTCGGAACACTCGGCTGACCAGTGGTGTAACGTCATCGCTCAGTCAGTGAGTCAGTCAGTGAGTCAATGAGTGACTCAGCAACGGACAGACATTCGCATTTATAGGGCTGGCCCCCGCTGGTATTTTATAACAAGATTGTATTTGCTTTTATTTATTTATATTATATATTTTCACAGTTGATAACCCAGACACACACACATGCATAAAAAAAACAGTCAACATTGATTATGCTGGTTAGATTAAAAAAAAAAAAGATTTCTTGTCAGAGATCCTCTAGGGGATGTAAACAAAACAAAAGTGACAAGCTGCTACCAAATGTTATATTTTAAATAAAAATAATATTGATAAAGTAAGAATAAGACAAAAGGAAATACAAACTGACAAATAGTTTATCAAAATTGTTTATGGGAGAGAGAGAAAAGTAGGACAAACAGAGAGAAAAAGAGAGAGATAGTGTCTGAAGG
This sequence comes from Polymixia japonica, assembly GCA_900302305.1. Lineage (NCBI taxonomy): Eukaryota > Metazoa > Chordata > Actinopteri > Polymixiiformes > Polymixiidae > Polymixia > Polymixia japonica. The sequence goes on from OMKK01074793.1 coordinate 6,253, forward strand.
ATAACTCTAAGAGGTTTGATGTATTAGAAATGCCCTGAATCAATACTGGCAATAGTTTTGCTGTGAATTCCTACTGTATGTAATGTGAATTGTTCTGTTATTCTATAGTCAAGATCCTATAAGTCAAAAAGCCTTGGTGCACATGCAACATTTGAACACAATATGTTAATTTCTGCAGGCAACACATTTTTGTTCATGCTAATTTTGCTCTATATAGCCCACCATGTTAAGATGACTGATTTGCTCTATTTCCTGGTATGCTTAAGGCAATATTGCTTATCTGCTTTACCTCGAAAAATGTCCCTGTTTATCACCACTTTAACAGAGAAATGACAGTGAATAGTCTGTTTTATTAATCATATAAGATGTCCTTGGTTTGGTTTTCTTAAGAGTTCTATGCACACAAGCGAGCGCGCTCCAATTCTATGGATATGTAGTTAACTTGAGCTTGTACGATCAACACATTTGAACACATTTGAAAGAAGACACTAGTAGGTACAGAATCAATATGGCGTGTAAGACAATTAATTTATTGCAGAGTCTTAAGAATCTAATGGAAAAGAGAAGATACAGACATTTTACCTTCGTAGGAAACACAGGGGGGTTATTATGTCACTGTACATATTAAATCCCACTGGTGTTGAAAAAGGGTGAACTTGTCCCAGATACATATCATTACCATACATTTTATCATCTTCGTTTTTATGTAGTTGCTTCTATAACTAGATACTGACATGTTCACATTAAGTGTCTCCTGCCATACGGGTGCTGGTTGATTTACCCTCAACTGTGATAAATCCTGAATACATCAGCTTATACCAGGCTATATATAAAATGATACATTTTTACATTTAGCTGATGCTCGTATCCAGAGCAACCGACAATGAATGCATCGGCAGAAATAACTTCCTTTACTAGATTACATATAAGTAACCAACAGTAAAAGGTCCAAGGGTCAAAGACTCGCTGGTAATAGATGTAATAAAATACCCCTAGAATGGTCATGTGTGATAAATGAAATGCTGAGAGGATTTATTTCATACACTTTTAATATCCTCTTCCTCTCTAAATACATTTAACTGCAACTCAACTCAGGGATTTAGAGTGCATTCAGTTCGATATGCTCCCTCCCCTCGATTCAAATCCACAAAATACCAGGAGGTAAACATGGCGACTAACCGAGGTCTGTTCAGTTCTGAATTAAATCCCTCCGAGCAAGGTGACAACGCGACATCCCTTCTCACCCCCCCCCCCTCGCTCAGAAGGGTTCACTTACGATGGACACAGTGCTCGCCTGGAGCGGAGGCACGAACGGAGGGGGACGTGCTAATTTCGTACTGAACGGGGCCTTTGTGTCTCTTTCAAGGACCCTTCGACGGGACACATTAGCTGTGTTTGGGGAATGAACCTGCAACCTCGTGTCTATGGGATGACTTCTCTAAACACTAAGGCCACTCACTTCCTCACTTCCTTCGATGCCTTACCAAGGTTTTTCTGGAAATCTTTCCTTGTCCGGTCGAGGGTCAAGGTCAGGGTGTCGTTAATAGGGGTAAAATAATAAGGGTCCTGTTAAGGTGATTTAAAGGCTATACAAATAAACTTGACATGACTCTGCCTTACTCCCCAAGCTACTACTACTACCTGTGTGCTCATGTAGAATATCTGCAATAATGAGACATTAATACTGTACTGCATTTATCACAATACCTTCTCCCTCTAGGTACTACCATTACCTGTTTTCCCACTACCTGCCGCCCTCCCTGCGGGCTCTGGTGGATCGCACTTCAAACTGCGAGGACATCCTGATGAACTTCCTGGTGTCCTCGGTAACCCACCTGCCGCCAATCAAAGTGGCTCAGAGGAAGCAGTACAAGGAGCTGCCCAACCCTCAGGTGGGATGCGTTTTGGTTTTAATGTTTACGACGACAAAGATGATTAATGAATAAAATGCGGACAGGCTGTATGGACGTTAAAGTGGATATGTCAGTGGAGCTCCTCTCATCCCACCTCCTCTCTTCTCTCTCTTCTCCAGGGTACGAAGAGTGCCCCCTGGGCCAACCCAGAGCACTTCAACCAGCGGCAGGAGTGCGTCAACACCTTCGCCAGCTGGTTTGGCTACATGCCACTGGTCCACTCCCAATTCCGCCTGGACCCCGTGCTCTTCAAGGACCAGGTGTCGGTCCTTCGCAAGAAGTACAAAGACCTGGAGAGGGCCTGAAACGGACAGACAAATGGACAGACAGGCTAGGAAGCGTGGAGTTCTGGTCTGGCGTTCATACGGACGGACAGACAGATGGACGGACGGAACAAAAGATGACAGGCAGGTCGTGACCGCCTAGACCGTCTGTGATGTGGACAGAAAAACAGACAAGCCAGGTGCCACGAAGGAAATGCAGACAGGTGACATGCAGGGAATTATGGTGGTTTGGTCTGTCTGCGTTATGGACGAAAAACAATCAACGGACAGCCCCTGGTGGACTGTTCTGCAGACAGAAATGAGATCTATATATATATATATAAACAGAAGTAGGGTCGCTTGGAGCTGTAAAGGGGTCTACCTCCTCCACGGGTCTGGCAAGACAAGCTATCGGAGAAGCTAACGTTAGGGGCATCATAGGAAGCCCTGTGCTTGGGTCTCCCCAATGACAACGGACAATCTATTGAAGTGAAAAAAACGTGTGTGAACACTTGTGATATTAATGACATGGTCGTGACAACAAGGAAATGGAATCTCGTGTCAGAGGCACCCAAAGTACTGAAATCGGTGCCGTGCACTCTGGCTGTCACGTGTCTCTCAACAGTAGTGTCAAGGGATGGTTGCCAAGGAAACTGATCATTTCACATCTAAATGTTAACTATAAAACTAATAAAGATTTCTAAATGCAAATTATGGCATGGTATAGTGTGTAGTTAATGCTTTCCACTTGAGAACCACTATTCAAACTAGAGTGGATACAGTGCTTATATTCAATAGAACTGCGTTCCTTGCGTTTTCTACTAGTTACATGGGTGAGGGGGAAGGCCTTGTCACCCATTGAGCCGTTGGACATCAAGAAAGGGTTCCCGACGTGTTTTCATGTTGGAAGGAGCAAAAGCAAAAATGTAACATGAGGCATAACGGTGCTAGTTTCCACAACGAACTGCAGATGAAATAGCCTTAAGTAGTCTCCCTTTCCCAAAATTATCACACATCATCTTATATATGTTTAACGTTAACCAAAAAGATAAATGAATGCTATAGTGTATAAATATATTAAAGTCCATCTGAAGGATTACCATAGCATAGAATTAATGTGTATAGTACTTGCACACTACGTGATTTGAGAGTGGTAGTTAAAAGGTTAGAACACATGTTCTAAAATTTTATTAGAAATAAGTGTTTATTTTGTACAAAAAAGGACCCAATTATTCATTTTCCTGCAGTTTACAAAAATAAATTCACCGGCAAATATGTCTCAACGCCCTGAAGCTAAACAGGTGTGTTGTCTAGCACTCGGGAGGCTAATCTCGTTAAACGCACGTACACACACACGTGCACACGCACACGCGCACACACACACACACACACACACAGAACACCTGAGATACACAGCTGCCATGGGGCTAATTTGAATTCTGAACCCATGAGACTGGTGTTTGTACAACACACAAAGGATCATAAGGCCAATTGTTCCTATGGTAAGAGCTGTCATCAGCTCAGCGTCTGCGCTTTCCTGAAGAATTAACTGCAATATATTCAAGTCTATCTGGTCCCGTGTCAGCACCCCAGAGAAAAAAAAAAAAATCATTTCCCCCTGAAGCAATACAAGTTTCAACTCATAATGTAAGCAGTATGAAAACAACAGTTCATTATTTGAATATTCATGGAAAAAAACATTTGTCGTAGATCACTTGTGAACCATAGCCGAAGGAAAAATATTCCATGGGTTGTCAGCTGCCTTGGAAAATATAAAACAAAAAGCACTACTCTTGGGGAATTTGGGTTTTTGGTAAGGAACAAAAGTGTCAAGAGGGATTAGAGTGTATCCAGGTGATATCTCAGCCCCATCTTTTATCTAACGTCTTCTCCTGTCTGATTGTAGACTGGATCTTGACATTACTTCGCCTTCAATACTATACAAGAGATAATAAAAGCAGATGCTAGGAGAAAAGAAATACCCCTGAGTTTCAGTGCTAAAGCACAAAGACAGAGGGGTTGCGACTGAGTCAATGGTCAAGTTGTTTCAAATCTCCAAAACACAGTAAAAATTCACTTATTCCACTTGGTCTTCGCTATGTTTAACTGTCTGTATGCCCGTCCAGACATCTCACGTTTCAGGAGATATTGGGTCTGTAGTGTAGTGGTGTCATTTCCTGAGGGTCAGCATGGCGTTGACGTCCCACAGCAGGTTCCTCATCTGGTCCATCAGAATCTTCATCTCCTGGTTCTTCTGACGTACCTTCTGCAGGTGGACCACAAGAAAGACAGCGAGCAACAGTCAGCCTCACCAGAGCACACACTTAAACATAACCTTTGAACTGTGACCTTAAAGAGGCCGAATGGGATCTTGGCAAATACATCAGTACTTTTTAAACCCCGTTTTGACCCCAGATGGTCAAAGTATAGTTAGTGCATATATAATCTATGAACTGAATCTCTAGTTTACCAACACAAGATTTAAGTAGCCATTTCCTCTACATTCGATTTGGCTGTCAGCTCACATGCCCATGACTTCACCCAAATGTGCATTGGGGTTGCAGGGTGGGCCCAGGTCAGTCCATCGAATCCACATGCACTGACTGCAACGAGCATGTGAAGGGGACCCACCATTGCTCAATAGCGCTCTATGAGCTGAAATTATACAAAAAATTGTGTAGGGCATCTTTAATAGACAAAGGGAATGGATAGCAACAAGACCAGGAATCAGGACATCTTTTATCCACCAGCTGCAGTGAACAATGGATTCAAAATTCATAGTTGTAACATTTTACCTGCCAACTGAGATTTGATCAGAGTGCAATAGGACCCCTTAATGATGGTTGGTTACCTGCCAAAGTATGTGGTAGACCAGACAAAATTACAGGCCAAAATTTAGCACCGTTTGGTAATTTCCCACCCTGCCAGGATTCCTGATCCCGCGTGTACCTTGCCTCTAGTCACACAGTGACAAACATTTAATAGAACATTTGATTACCCTGCAAATGGCACTCATACTGTGTCTCAGGCATTATGCAAAGAAGCAACCTGGGCCTTTTCCAATGTTGACACTGCCACCTAGAGGCATTGGCAGGGGATTTTCCCAGCTCACTATTGTGAGTGATGTTGTGCTTTTTCTCATTTCTTTAAGATTTTGCTTGTATTTTCCCTTTCTTAAACAAGCGTGCCCTTCTCATGTATGCCCTTCTTGGATTGTGTCAGATTTTATTTTTTGATGGGGGGAAAATATTTATTTTTGATCCAAACATGTGCTGTCAGCAATGTTCTGTCACAATTTTAGTAGGATCTTCTGTGATCTTCAAATTCCAACCCAGACAGTTAATGTATAGTCTAAAGGGAGTCTAAAGGGATAGGCATCCATTTTATATATTTTTATATCGTTTCCCCTATGCATAGTTTTACTTATTCGCTGATGCAGTAGAGCAGAGCAGCAAACACAGCAGAGGAACCAGGATCAAGGTAGAATCTGTAAAAAGTGTTCAACAAACTATTTTCGAAGTGAGACATTGCAAAACCATGTATAATGGATGACCTATCCCTCTTTAAGACTACTGGTCTACAGTGTTTTCACAAACACCGCTGGAAGTGACCAGTTGAGATGTAAACGAAACAGATACAGACCTCTAGAACCTCTTGTCTCTCTTGGTTGACAGCAGGACTGCATGGTTCCACTCTGACATTAGTCATCTCCTCTCCTACATATGGCACCAGCTGAGGACACAGAACATAAACAAGGTTCTAAAGTGTTTTTTCACTAAAAATGTTTTGATAAATACAAAGCATTTTGATAATGAAAGATAATGAAAGAACCAAGAACGAGGAAAAGCAACAGACACAAGATTAAGTCAAGAAGAAAAAATGCCTGAAAGAGTCGGGAGGGATTTGACAAATTGCCCATTTTCGTATTGAGGGAAAAGGAAGAGAGAAAAGTATTTTTCAAGTGCATTCTTGAATAAAATAATTTTTAAAAAAAAGATATTAAATATGTGTCTAGCCTCTTATTTAATATTTTTCATGATTTTTTGCAACTGGTGACTGATACTAATATCCCATTAGGCTCAAGCCAAAATACAGTGTGAAATTTCAAAAACACACTTGTGTCACACTGGATGAAAAAAAAACCCTATAGCAAATTGATTTTTAATTCACTAAAAGCAGACCCCTTGAGCAACAAGGTTTCAGCGGAGCACCAACAACAAAAACAACTCCTTCCTGACCTCTGTCGGCCCTTCCTGTAGGTCAGAGGTCATCTCCACGCAGCGTTCATACAGGAGCCGGAGCTTTCGGAACAACAAGGCCAGCTGACGCAGATGCTCCTGGAGCTTCCCAAAACGGTCCTGGTATACAGCCTGGCTCTGGGTCACGCCATTGGGAAGCTAGATGATGACAGGGGTTGTTAGGAGTGAAATGGGCAGTCAGCCACAATATGCGAGTTCTCTCTCTCGTCGCACTGAGCTCCAAATGAAGCTGCTTTCACATATGAATTCCGGAGTTGCCCTTTCACACATGTAACACACAACAGGAGATTGTCCGTGTCAGCCACATTCTCACCTACTGGAAATACTCTATTTGGTTTAGACGAGGGGTGGCGTCTGGGTAGAGCGTGCAGGAGGTAGGACGTGACACAAAAAGCACGCTGCGGAAATCGCAGTAACAATCGAACTCTTGCTGTTCCTTGAATGTGTCTGACGATTTTGGTTTCGGCCCTTACCGACAGAAGTTCCCGAATCAGCATCATCAACACATCCACTTGCTCGCTGTGAACCCCCCCCCGGATAATCTATTCACACATGGGCTCAAATGGACATTGCACAGACTTTGTACTAGGGAGCTGGCAGGGTAAAGTCCATTTAATGCCCACTCCGACTGATTCGGACATTTCCGTTCTCACATACAGCTCCACCGGGTGATCAAGTTAATCTAGATAAATTCAGGGTTGCAGTGCATATGTGAAAAGGGCTTATGATACCGTCATTCTAATGTGGCCTTTTTTGGCAAATGTACATACCTAGTAGAACCAAGACCTTTACTTACAGCCCTTTTCCACTTCATAGTACCGGCTCGACTCGGCTTTTTTGGTTTTCCATTGGGCATAGTACCCGGATAGTACCTGGTACTATTTTTGGTATCATCTCCGTCGAGGTTCCAAGCGAGCTGAGGTGCACAAAAACGTGACGTGAAACCACAGCAGACTACTGCTAACGCTTAAGTCTTAACGTGAGCTAATCGCTCTTTCAATCCAGTAGTGTAATAACTAGTAATAATTACCCTGGACGCATCTGTGACTGGCTAAAGCTTTTGTTTGTGTTTATCGTCAACCTCAGTTCTGTAATTATCAGTCGCGATGGATATTTATTATACATATTCACAATCTAACACTAGTGGTCCGTGTACGTTTTGACAGTTTGTCTATTGGATTAAATCCAAAGTGGCAGAAACAAGAAAACGACTTGTTTATAGTTACAAAACCATAATAGACAGTGACAAACGAGAAAGGTGTACCAATCATTATGGCCAGTGACAACAACCCATTTCATCCGCTTTATCGTATATACGTTGTGGTGACGATCAGCTACAGTGAGGGGGTACTGTCCAAGGAGGTACTGTCCAAGGAGGTTCTATCCAAGGAGGTACTGTCCAAGGAGGTTCTATCCAAGGAGGTACTGTCCAAGGAGGTACTGTCCAAGGAGGTACTATCTGCAGTGGAAAACCAAGTACGTGGTACCAGAGTCGAGTCGAGTTGAGCCAGTACTATACAGTGGAAAAGCGCTTTTTGTTAGTATCCACTTCTAAATTCAGCATACATGCGATCAATCAAGCATTTCAATGTCAATAAAACCGCAGCTTTTGTACACGTTCTGCTTGTCAATCATTTTAAATCTCCCTTTTTCTTTCTAAATGTATGTGTGGGGGGGGGGTGACCCACTACAGTCTCAAGTTTCCTACAAGGTACGCTTGTATGACAACGACCAAAGACACGTTAACGCACCAGATTTCAACACGCGTTGTGACGCGACGCTATTTCCCCTCAAAACAAAGACCAAAAAAACGACACGGATCTGGGTCCGACGGAACGAGACGCGGGACGCGAGGCGCGGGGGCACGTTACCTGCGTGGCCCGCGTGATCTGGAAGATCTCCATGGTGCGCGTGACGATGTCCTGCACGGTCTCCTGTCCGATGCGACACAGGAACACCGGGGAGATCTCCCGCAGAGCCCCCTGAGGAGGAGGAGGAGGAGGAGGCGCACCGGGCTGACCGGGGCCTCCGCCAGGAGCCATGTGGGGCTGCTGCTGCTGCTGGGGCATCAACCCCTTCTGCGGTAGGGAAGCTGACATGGCTTATCTGGGAGGAAGGGAGGAAGGAAACGGAGGAGAGGAGACAGTCCAAAAAAAAAATCCGAAGCGAGCTTCTTCTTCGTGAGTAACACTCGAAAGAGTAAACAATGGGTAAAGAAACGCACCGGGGGAAAGCACACGACGTTAAACGTCTGCTAATAAAGTCGGTAATAGATAACTACCTATCTCGCCGACTTAAGTTCCTTGCGTTAAAAGTTGTCGAAACGCCTCCGGTAGTTGGTGAAGACGCGTTTATTCATTCAAATAACGAACTCGCGAGCCATTTTCCGTGTTTGCTACCGATAGGAACAGCGTGTCAATGTTTTTAGTACGTCACTTCCTGCTTGAAGCAGCTTTTCCCGCCACCAGATGGAGACAAAGGCACACGGCGCCGCTTACACGTTTTATTTACATGTACTGTGTCCGTGTAAGGAATTAAATCAGACTTTACTGTACACGTACATACGTGAAACGTTCACAAATACATAATAAATCAAATTAAAAAATATAACATACTCGCATACGTAAAAATATAAACATATGTAACACTTGCACACGTACTATTACATCTATTTAAATCGCTATAACGATTTGGCAACCTAGGTGGGCATTTGGAGATTTTAAACAAACCATGAGTGAGAGTCGAGCAGTGAAATACATTTGGTCAGTTAAATGTCAAGAGTTGATGTGTTATAAATTAAACATATTGTTTACTATCATGGTTCCCTCTACTTGTTTCATTCTTTTTCCAACCTGGCACCATGCAATTAACAACAATATATTCATATATTAGAAAATAAATTAGCATTAAGTAACCCTGCTGACCAACAAACCATATTTGATTTTCCTGGTAAGTCACATGATACCCCCCTCCCCAGACACCACCACTATGAGGCCAACATGGGGGCCAACAGGTCAACAATCAAAAGCTCTGTTTGTGTGTATGGGACTATAACCAAGCTGATAAATCAAGTCTGTTAAATGTTATGACTAAGACCCATTAGCCCTGTAGTGGGTAGCAGAATAGCCCAGTGGTTAGTGGTAAGTGTCCCGTGACCCGAGGGTTTGGGTTTGAACCCTGTGTACGGCCATAGGCCTATATAGCAAAGTATCATTGAGCAGTAAACTTGTGCTCTGACTGCTCCAGGGGTGCTGCAGTAGCAACCCTTGTATCTAATAGGCTTAAAGGTTGGACCCATTATGACCAAGCAGAATTTTCGGGAAGTACCTTTGTACCACAGGGATTAGTAGCTTAAAGGCCCTGATGTGGACAAACACATTAACATCATGCACATCAAGATAACCCCCATACTGGTAATATTTGTTCAACTTAAAGGGGACTCGCGACTTCAGTTTTTAGAAACGGTATTGCACTACTCTGGAAAAGTTGCATTTAAATTGAAAACATTTTGTTTCCCATGGCCACAAAGGGAGGAAAGAGAGATAGAAAGGAGAGAATAGTTTGCGGTCATATCCTAATTTCCAATTTCTCATGAATTGGATAAGATGGAAACGTTCACTATAACACTATCTAGGATTCTCTTTGGGACTAAAGCATCTTTTGTGGTTTGAAGTAGGTATCATTATAATAATATACAGATTACCTGAATGTAAAAAATCTGGCAAACAAATAACAAATGTTGTGACCTGTGGTCCTCTATGGAGCACTTCCTCATAATAATCAGCACAACATCACAAATTATAGCCCCAGTCCTTCACTGTCATCTTTGGGAAAGACTACACCCATCACCATATCATAAACATGTGAATTATAAAATTAAAAACTTCCTTCTATCCTTTTGACCTTTCACCGTGAACATCAGCATGATATGACATGGTCCCATTGTGTGATCGGTAGCTTTGGAAAAGAGTGATTCAGATTCACACCATGTAAATGACTAACCACAGGTATCACCCAGAAGAAGGGACACATCCTACAAGCAGAAATGAAACACAAAAAATGTAAAAAAAAATAAATAAATACAAATCTAGGGGTAGATGTGCATCAGTTGTTGCAGTATTGAGTAGCATTGTATGTTACCATGACACACAGCATTGGGTTATCTGAGAGAGACATGAAAGTGCCCTATACCAGGAAATAGGCAGTATGTTGATAAGGCAGGTGATAAAACATCACAAAGGCTTTGGTGTGCTTTCATACTAGCTGCCAGAACAGGTTGTTACAGGAACAAGTCTGTTTTCCTCTGTGTCCTTGAGGTCGTACCTCTTAAACAGGTGATGAACATAGGCAAATGCAGACAACTAGGAAGAACAGAACTTTCAATTATGGTTTAAGCCTATAAGTGTTTGCATATCGGACTAACTACTTTTTCATTGTAGATTTGCATGTCAACGGTTTGATTGCTAAGAAAACAACATGTCGAGTCTGGTCTCACAATACACCTCGTACACATATCTTTCAGTCACCTTCGTGTGTCCAAACATCAAACACAAACATACGTGAAGTTTTGATTTATCCTTTGAAGCTATATGAGGCATAACTTCTGTGGCATGGCATCCTGCTTGTTTAGTTTGTTAATGCGCATAACATACAATATATTAGTGACTACTTAGGTTTGCATCCAGTTGCTATTAAGACTGGTTCCCTAGAAACCACACTTTCACTATGCAATTTTGTGTGCCACTGGCTTAGAGTATATATAAATAGAGACAGCGTCCAAAATGTCGGCAATTAATTCTCTAAGGATCTGCT
>OMKK01074798.1:0-12183 GCA_900302305.1 Polymixia japonica
GAGAGAGAGAGAGAGAGAGAGAGAGAGAGAGAGAGAGAGAGAGAGGTGGGGTGTGTTAGAGTTGACCCTTTATCAAACTATGCTAAAGGATTAGGGATTGGGATCATACAACAACACATCTCCCTTACCTTTCTGAAAGAAACAATCTTTGGTATAGTATCCAATTTTAAATTTAAGGTTTACATATTTTTAGATCCTTAGCTAAGCAAACAAACACATATTTAGTATTTTCCTTAGGCTGTTAGGATGATAGCTATGTCTGTAAAATGATAACAGTATTGCCAAAAGCTGTACTCTGGTATCAATGACTGACAGACAGAGACTAAGACAAAACAAAGAACACAATCAGACTCAGAATCAAGTCCGTACACACAAAGCCTGCTGTTCTAACAGTACTAAGCCTGTTGTGTAAAAACAAAGCAGCTTTAAACCCCCTTAGACTAATACAAATCTATGATTGTATTAAGGAGTTCAGTGGCATTAGAGACACACGCGCACACACACATAAGCCCTCCAAAGAAAACCAGAGACACCTGAAAATGGAGAGAATGAATAAGAGACAAAGACCGCGAAGGGAGAGGGAGAAGGTAGACTGCTCAACCTGACCCACAATCCCTCCCACCGGCACATATTCACCAACATACAAGCAGGTTACATGCAAGCATAGACACATAACGCGTAGCCACGTACTACACACACGTACAACGCGAGAGCTCTGCCTAGCATGAAGCCAAGACACGCGCGCGCAAACAAACAAATGCACATTTATATTTCACTTCTGTCTCTCCGTCTCCCTGTCTCTTTATCTTTCTGTCAGACACACGCGCACCAGACACACACACGCGCGAAGGCTTACAGCAGCCGATCTGCAGTCTGGACTTCTTTGGAGCTGGGCTCAGGACTCTGACAGCCGTGGAGAGAATCTTCTAGAGTCTGGACCAGGAACACACACATGTCACTGGACTGAAATAAAGAGAGACAGAGAGGGAGAGACAGAGAGCGAATTGGAAAGATGGATGCAGGAGGCCAGATATATGGGATAGAGTAGGTTTAAACAGTGGAGATGGGTGATGTGCCTTTGGTAGGGATAGAGATGACATGGCAACTACTATAAGACAATACTGATATGGCACAAGTGTGCTTTAAGGGAACAATCCCATCATAAATATATGGAGCCACACGCATATTCTGATGGCTTGGGGTCAAACCCCACCAGAGCTTTCTCTCCGGTCTCCCCTGATCTCTCTACTCTCCTACTAATCTCTATAAACAGATTCTGCATATATGAATGCAGAATCTGTAGGCAACGGGACAAGGTTTTGATATCAGAAGCATTCTGGTTTTCTTTTGTAGGCCGAGTAGTATTGACCAATCACGTTTGAGCGGGAGAGCAAAAGAGGCGGTAACGCATTGGCCGAAATGCAATCTCGGAACCCATCAGCTATTGTCTAACGACGATTTAGCTTCGTATTAGCTTTTTATTGTTTATTCGATTTTTTATTTAATTAAAAGTCTTGGTCCGGATATCTGTTTTCTGTTATCCGTTTACTGAAATATTGGCCGTTGCCCCCAGAGGCAAATCGTCGTCAGACCGGTTCCGATATTGCTCTCCTACTGTCTGAATAAGAATGAAGAAATGCAGAAAGGGTGAGTGGCCTACTGTCTACTCTAGTTAAAACAAATCCCCTTCACTTTGTCTCAACTAGCCAAGGTTTAGCCACACTGTGGCCTGTGTGGCTCACGGCCAGCATCCCAACTGTTGTGAGTTGTTGGCCAGACCGGACCAAAGCTTTTATATATTAAATAATCTATTACTGTGTCCAACTAACTTGCATTGTAATACCACTGTGAGCAGCTGCATGTTTATGTCTTGGCACGTCTTGGTTTGGTGGCGGGCAGGAAGTAGCTCTTGTAGTAAGACACATATTTTGTGTTATGTCTATGTGTGTCTCTATCTGTGTGTGTGTTTGCCATGTCTATCGATATGTGTACAGAGTGTGTGTACATGTGCGTGTAAGTGTGTATATGTGTGTGTGTGTGTGTTAAAATGTGTGTCTCACCCTCCAGAATAGCTTGCGTAGTGTTGTGTTGCGGTGGGCAGCAGTTCTTAGTTCCTGCAGTAACAGATAGAGGCTCTCCAGGCTCACATCCTCCTGCAGAACCTCAGCACTCAGCTGCCGAAACAGGTGGGCTGTACGCTCCCAGCTGCACACACACACACACACACACACACACACACACACACGACAATAGCCATTAAAATAACACCAATACCAAAGATAATAACAACAAAAATAATACATTTTACATGCAACAAAAAATTTAAAAAACGTTCAGTGCTACAGAAAAGATAATTAACCACAAGTAAATATAATTACAAGCAAGCATGTAGATCTTTCTCTCTCTCTCCCTCTCATTATACACATACATAAATATATACATAATGTTGTAGTAAAATAGGTGTCAGCTGTACTTCTTATTGTTGAGTTGGCCGCACACTAAATCTCATCTTCAGATTTTTATTCTTTATAGTTAAATTGATACAATAACAAATAATATATATTGATACAAGAGCGTTCGTTACTGTATCCATTTAACAATGAAAAAATGAAAAGATGGGCCTAAGATTTGGTGAATTTGGTGAGTGAAGGGAGTCTCTGTACCTGATGGAGGGACGTCGCTTGTTGGGGGAAGAGCTGGACAAAACGCTGCACCTCCTTCTATAGAGCGGGTCCAACATCAGAGTGGACCTCTGGACACACACGAGCACACACACACACATGCCCACGCAAACATACACGTCATAAATACCGAGAAACACACACACACACACATATTCACACAAGATTCGAAGAGTTTCACATTAAGTCAAAACAAAGACTGACAATGACAGAAAGAAAGAAAGCCAACCAATCACCAAAGCCGCTCACAATAATATAACTGTTCCATGAGCTCTGTAGATGCAGGTAGATGCGGGACATGTGTGACACGGCGTACAGGTGCAGCTCCGCCCCTCTCTCTCCCTCCTCGTCATCCCTCTCTCCCCCGCTCGCCCTCTCCCTCTTCAACAGGCGAGCCAGGATGGAGCCTCTCCTCCTGGCTGGTGGCTGCAGCATTGCATGAAGACGGAATGGGTTGTAATCACTTGTGCCATTTTGCATCCCCAAATGAATTGAACCAAGTGTAGTAAGTAGTACTAGTAAAGCAGAAAGTAAAAGGAGGAAGGGCAGAAAATGGCCAACATGGCTAGACACGGAGAGGGGGCTTCACTTTTTGGCCACGCTGCAAACATAACAATACGGAAATCATTGATCATCTCTGTATAAATTTCTGTATATCCAGCAAAGTACACTTAAGCTACTTACACATGATCAGCGGTAAAACCGCTGAGCACTGGCTGTGCCAGTGTGCCGCTGACCTTTCGAAGCGCAACCAATGAGATAACGGCTGTGTGTGATGTAACCAGAAGCAACACAGGCAAGCAGGGAAGGTAACCATGGTAACATTAGAGAGAGATGGAAGAAAAACTGACCCTCTGTGTTTCAGAGTTCCCCCGAACTCTTTAACACTACGTTAAAAACGCGCCATGATCTCGGCAAGAAATGTAATGCGTGGCGAAATGTCTGCAGTCAGATGGGACTACCAGGTTTGTTTGTGAATAGGCATATAGTTTACGAACAAACAAAGTTTGCCTAGAAACCATAGCTTCCTCTAGTGTCTGCACTATGCTCTGCGCCCCACCTTGTGGTTTCTTATTTTTTATCATCTGAAGGCAGCTTTAAGGTTTATAATCACCTTTTAAGTTGAAAATTAAAATTGGTGTTCTGGCTTTACAGCTTGGCTCCAAAGTAACAACCCAGGAGTGAAGAATTATAATGCTGAAATAACTTCATGCAGACCAAACCCCTTCTCTTTTGGCTGAGCGGCAATTAGATGGAGATCAAATGGAGATCTTTTTCATGATAGGCTTATTTAATTTCCTTCGGCGAGTGCAACATTATAGATTTACGGTATAGTTCAAAGTTTAGACGTCAAATGAACAGTAAATGCTTCAAAAACGTTTCTGCTTTGTACAGGTACGCCTTGATGTCAAGCGCGATCCGTCCAGCGGTCCGTACGTACCTGGCCAGCCTCGGGGGTCTTCGGGCTTCGGTCTGGCGGCGACAGAGTGGAGGTAGGCGAGAGGAGGGCGGAGATGGGGGAGCGAAGCGAGAATGCCGGGGAGGGGGACTGGGGGGAAGACCGGGGGAGGC
Organism: Polymixia japonica; assembly: GCA_900302305.1. Lineage (NCBI taxonomy): Eukaryota > Metazoa > Chordata > Actinopteri > Polymixiiformes > Polymixiidae > Polymixia > Polymixia japonica. Next base: position 4,254 of record OMKK01074798.1, read on the forward strand.
GCAGCAGGCCCAGGGTCTCCGGGTTGGGGCAGGAGGCGGAGCGCGTGGTCCTCAGCACGCCCACCTCCTCCTCGCCTCTGTGGTTCCTGAGACAGAGAGGCGGGGGTAGTTGGTGTAGGGGGACAGGCAGAGATAGAAAGAAAGATGACAGTTCAATGTATTGATAACTATGTTGCAGAACGCTCTAATTTGTCTTTTCAAGAACACAATGCATCCTAATCATGGGCCATAATACACCTTTCCTTTAGTTCATGTTAACAATGGAAGAACAAGTTCTGGGACACGCCTTTAGGGGGCAGTGTGAGCAAAGGTTCTATTTTCACTCTTGACGATGCATGTCCACAGCAAAGCCAAGTCTGCATTACTAAACTCTTTGGCACAGAATACAAGTGTCTAAATACTGTCACCCTGACAAGCTCGCTCTCTCTGTTGCTCTCAACAACTCTCTCTCTCTCTCTCTCTCTCTCTCTTGCCTTCCCTCTCTGTCTCTGTCACTCTTTCTTGCTTGTTCTTCATCTCCTGTAAAACAAGGTTAGAGGACTAGATGTTATTATTTGTAACCTTATTTAACCAGGCAGGTCAGTATTTAAAAATACATTCTTATTTAGTAGGACAGCCTGGCAGGAAGAGGAGGAGGAGCAGGAAGAGGGTTTGTTTCCATCAGAGGCTGAAGTGTCATGATCCTCTGTGTAAATCCTATGGAACTTCCCAACTAATTATAATGGAGGTGCCCTTGGATAGTGGATCTCTGACTCTGTTCACTGTTCGTTTAGAGTTTAGTAACACTTTACTTCATGCGTATTGTGAGGCATCATATGTGCATTTAAGTGTTTTTAAACACAAGCAAAAAAAAAGCAAAACAATATATTTTATTATATTATATCACATCAAACAACACTATATGTGTCATGGCATGCATTGTAATGCACTAAGAGGCTGGTATCACTGTTGTTAGCTAAATGGTTGTGCCAGAAAGAATTCAGTGTGTATTATAGACTATTTTATCATGCTCTGATTATCAGCATTGTAATGCATGCATAATGCACAAATTATTTTCTTATTTAAACATTATAATGCTAAATTTATTTATTCATTTAGGTGAGTCCACTGTGGCCAATTTCAGCTGTATTGATTGGCCCTTGTACATGATAGCCCAAGGCTTCTACAGTATTTATACCAAGACTGGACAGTGAGCTCAACTGTGCCTAAAGAGTCTGTGTAAACAAATGTTACAAAAACAAAAAAACATTGCCTTCTTTCAAATTTCAATCTAAAAAGAAAACCTGGTCTAAGCAAATCCAGAACTTCGTAAGTCTGAAGCTGAGTGTGCCACAGGACAAAAAGGTTGATAGGTGAAATTCTAAAGTAAAGATTAGATTGTTTCTGCCCTACACTATATCAGAGAGAGAGAAATATTGGGCTATGCCTTTTGCAAGGTGTTTTCTATACTGTGCTAGACGGATTATGCCAAAACACAAGGTTTATATAGACTTCTGTCACAATACAGATGGTTCTTCTAAAATAGGCTGCAGTTGCCATGGTGCTTGGCCTCTACCCTTCTAGCACTGATACATTTCTAGAATTTATACAACGTCTCTGCTGAATACTCAATTCTGATTGGCAACTTCCTTACAAAATGCAGCCAAAGCCGAATAAAACTTGTGCAGATGTCAAACTCAAGTGGGTCTCATGCGTGAATTGGCCTGCCTTGAAGAACAACAGCAGCAGCATTTCTAAATGAAGCTCCGTGCTATTCAGTGTGGGTAATTTGAACATAATGACCTGGATGGTTGCTTTGTGCTGCTGTCATGTCCCCAAGCACCACCACCTTCCCTTCTGTGTCTCATTACCGGTCCCAGTGTGTGTGTGTGTGTATGTGTGTGTGTGTGTGTGCGTGCGTGCGCGCAAGCTAATGACCTCCCAGGGGTGAACTAAACTTGTGCAGCGAGACATAGAAGCACAAGACGGTACTCTGGGGTGTTTGCATCACACTCTCCGTCTCATACGTGCACACAAACAAACAAACAAACAAACAAATACACACACAAACACACACAGACTATATCTTTTAATAAGGTACTTTATGACAGCATGGCTTTCTCGTACCCTAGCAACCATCCAGTGAGGACAACTGTCCACTCCCATTTCCTCATCTCACACACGCACACACAAGAATGTAAACAACAAAGACACAAAAAGACATGCACAGGCACACAGGCGCGCGCGCGCGCACACACACACACTCACACACACACACACACTTTCCACACAAATGCAAAAGGGAGACACAGCACACAGGACATAGAGTCCAGTCCCGGTGGTGTCTATCAACTAAACTACAGGAAGTGGATCACTTTTACTGTTCCACTCTATGTCAGCTAGTGGTGCAGCAGTGGATGGGTATACTGGTGACAGGGGGTGGATATACTATATTTCTACTCATTTATTTAAGTGGTGATTAGGCTGATAGGTATACTTTAAAAATTCAAAGAAAGGGGTACTACTTCTGGGTTTGGGACAATTCACTCTCCATTCAGTCTCTTCTGGAGGTAAAATAAAAGTTTTATACATGCTAAATTGTTGGAAATGAAAAGAATGCTTTATTTGAAAGTTATTATTCACTGATAATAACTTTCTATGTATTCATATTTATCCTAAACAGTACCTTAAACAGTCAACACTAAACCCCACTAAACCTCAAACCCTTCAGCGGAGCTGCTCAGTGGTCAACAGTAGAAGACTGTGGTTGTACTGGGCAGCTCCCAGTGGCAAACAGTAGAAGACTGTGATTGTACTGGTCGTACATGTGTCAGAACTGTAGGAGTATAGAGCAGGACAGTGCTGAAAAACACCAAATCGTGGTCGGTCAAATAATGACCACATTGAAAACAGACACGTGACCTGTATGAGCAGCTGGTAAGATGATCTGAAACTCTTTCCTCTCTCCTGATTAAATAAGTCATGAGCTACCTGAGACACTGAAGTGGCTCGTCTACAGACCAGGGATCTGCAGTAGCGCCCCTCAAACCCACGTCACTGAAATAAGTGTGTTGCTGTTTGTCAAGCACTTGCAACCAGATGTGTGCATCTTCCTCTTTTGTTTTGAAGTGTGAAAACTCCTCAACCCCCCATGCTCTCCCTCTCTTCTCCCTACATGACACCAGACCAAGGCAGAATATACTTATTGTTTAAACCATTTGTCAGTAACTAGATAAGATGTATGTGAGTTTTTCTAGTCAGTTCCTTAAACAGCCTTAAGAGTTTGAAAAGCTACACTATACGATTCTATACTTTTGGGAAGAATATAATAATAATCACTTGCAAATGCTTAGAAATGACAAAATGACAACAACAGCAAAGCAAAGCAAAGTAAAGCAAAGCAAAGCAACAGTGAGTGAATAATTTTCCTTTTCTCTACTGTCAACATGGTACAAGTTTAGCACACTAGAATAGGTCAACGGGTTCTTTTAAACTTAGCACAATGATCCAGGGATTTTGCAGTACTCATTGAAAACTTTATTCATTTAGTACTAGTGGCACTATCGGGAACGTTTTGGACATTTCAAATTTTCAAAGGCCCTTTTTGAAACTACACGGTGCAGCTTTGAGTTTTTAAAATGGATTCAGCTGTCCGCCCAAAGACTCTAGACCTTCTGACTCTAGACATTCTGTTTGTGGGAGTCAGGGAGACAAGGCTTTGCAGACAAACTCCTCTCTATAAAACCTTTACCCAGAATACAGCTGGAGTACCAGTAAACCCAGTTGTTGTTCTCTACGGGGATAGGTGCGAGAGGGAGAGGGAGAGATAGTGTTAGAGCATACCTGCATGTATGTGACTGTGTGCTTTGTGTATAAGAGATAGAGAGAGAGACAGAAAGAGACAAAGATTGTGGGAGAGAATGAGGGAGAGTCAGAGTAAAAGACGTTAGTGTTACTGTTGTGTGTGTCCTGTGCTTTGACAGACAAGAATCTAATCATGACAATTTCAGTTTAACAGAGAGAATTTATGGGGAAAGAGGGGTATATACAGGTATACTGAGCATCATAAGTGTTATGGTACAGTTAAGGCCTGATTTATGACTTCCTATCTGTGACCACTTCTAATCTTCCATACATCTGGCATACAGCAGACAAGGTTTTAGACATGTTTTGTACATACATGATAATACTGTTTCTAAGCAACACCTTGGCGAAATGAATTACAACACAACATACATGGTCATACTCTAGATAACCTGTACATAAACAGCCTTCAGCTATCGCTATGACAATAACAACAGGACCACAGCATGGTCGAGCTTATTGTCGCTATAACTGATGTTTTTCACCATAAAAATCTCTTTGTTTCTCATTGTTTCATCATTCATCATTATCTACTGACAGTAATGCGCATATGACACACTCTTCTGAGGTTGCAGCGATATATTTTGGTCATTCCTCAGTGGGAGAATGGAAAGCTCACCAGGCCTAATTGAAAAAAATGACTGGTAACTCTTCAGTTATACATTATATATTATATATATTTTGACAAAAGCTTCTGACCACAGTGAGTGTGCTCATACCCTTATATTCCCACATACATGAATAGTATTTTGAACTGAACTGAGAATAACGAATGTTGCCAAGCTATGTAGCTTAAATGTTGCCAAGCTGTGTAGCTTACGGCTTCTGTTTTTCAGAACTTTAAGCCAGGCTGCTATCACTACCAAACAGCTACACAAGTTGTCACGTAGACACAAGTGAACACTGAACAAGCTATGGGTGGACGCCCACACCGTGTGTCTGACATGGCCCTTATAGAAACCAGCTTCATTGTGTTTAAGGGCAACTTAATTGCCTCTCTGGCACACAGAGATAAGCCCTGAATGAATGAGTGAATGGTACTGGGCTGAAAGGAGCTGTGGATAGTACAAATGACGCTTCCTTAACATAAATGTAGAAGTCAGACGACCTTCGCTATGCATCAATCTTCCTTTATCTATCTTCGATTAGTACGGCATCAACCGTCGGAGCCTACTCCTTTCACAAACACTGTAAAGTAGAACTGAATAGGAGGATTATAAAACAACAGTTCTCCATCATCTGGTTGCCAGATAATTCCCTGCACTTTGTGATGGCTGAAGTAAACATCCTGATTTCCAAACATTTCTCGCCAGAAGGAGTAAAAGCCTAGCAGTAGTTTATTGTCACATACAGTGCATGCAGTAAAAAAATGGACCTTCATTTTGGCGGTGTATGTAAGCTCTACTAAACACAGGATGCAGCACCAATACTGACATAATCTGACTTGCTGCTATGCAGCTTGATCAAAGGTGCACTTTTAGTAATTTAGTAGGGAGCAATCTTTTGATGTGTGTGTGTGTATCTGTGTGTATGTGTGTGTGTATGTAATGCTCACCTCTGTGGGGGTTCAGGAGATATCCTCCACCTACTCTCTGGAAACAGAGAACTGACCCCTGGAGGGATAAAGAGGAGAAAAAGAGGGAAAGAGGGTAAAACCGATAGATAGATAGATAGATAGATAGATAGATAGATAGATAGATAGATAGATAGATAGATAGATAGATAGATAGATAGATAGATAAAAACACTGGGTGATTTGAATACGCCTCATTCTTTAAATGGAGTCAAAAATAACGGTCATGTATTCTTAACTAACAGGACACAGTGTAGATGTCAACAAAAAGAAAGAAAGAAAGGAAGAATGAAGGACCTAGTGTAGCTGCAACACTAATTAGCGCATGAAATACAAAGCAAAGGAGTCTGGGAAACTGGCTAAGAACTGTGTCCATACACACACACACACCACACACACAAATTCTGAGGTCCTTCTATTGACTGCATTCATTCCCTAACCCTAACGTCTCACCACTGCGTATCTAGCAAACAGCCTTTCTCTAAATCGATACCGAACCACAATTCTAACCCTAACTCTAAACCTAACTCCTGCCCTTTAAATAGACCCCTTTTTAAGTGAGGACCTGCAGGTACAACATTACACACATACAGTTAGCCCATGTACCTCACTGCAGTGTGAACGTCTCCCGTTTCCAGGGTTCGGTGGGAACTGTACAGACGCGTGTATCTGACACCGTGCAGTAGAATTGTGTGTGTGTGTAGGTTTTAGTCCAATTCTGTCACAACCTTATAGCTTCTGTCCGTCTCACTCTCATATATACACAATAATTCTAATAATAATAATAATAATAATAATAAATTTGCTTGTTCAATTATGTTTCTGTAAACCAATTTTCATCAGAAAAATTTCCATTTCTTAGAATAAATTTGACTTGTCTTTCAGCTACAGAAATCCAATGGAACAAAAACATGTGAAAATACAGGCAGTATTTTTTAATGACTTTTTTACAAGTGTTTTTGTCCCCATTGGCTTTCCGTAGCTGAGCTCTTCCTGTTTGTCTGCACAGCACATTAAATAATCACAGTAATGATTTTGGTGAAGACATGGCTAAATACTTGCGTACATATCAGTCTTTTGGACTTACAGTGCAATCGTTTGGCTTCACAACACCATTAACTGCTTGTACATGATACTACATGAGCAGTTTAGAGTCATTTTATGGTCACTTTTTGCACAATTCTAGAGAGCCAGTCACCGTTCACTTCATTTGTTTTGGAAGAGGCTGAGATGGAGCTGCGCTGGATAACTCACTGTGTGTTTTGTGGACTTAAAAACTGCCTCGACTGACAAGAGGGTGAGTAGATAATGACTAAATTTTAATTTTTGGGTGAACTATTCCTTCAAGTTTACATTAAGAATAAATGTAATTAAAAATCACTTGAAAGTGACTTTCCTGTTCTACAGTTGACATGGATGAAGAAAAGGAACAAAACAATGTAACCAAGAACAGAGAGAAGGACAGAAGAGAGAAAAGAGAGAGAAGTAGTAGTAGAGTAAAGAACATGACAGATACATATATAAAAAAAACAAAAGGAAGGTGAAAGAGGGATTAAGAAGGAAAGAGGCTTTAACACAGCCACAGTACAGAGGGAGAGGGTAGGAAAGAGAGACCATCGACATGTAGAATAGAGAGAGCCACAGACACAGACATAACAAACAAAGAGAGAGAGAAAGACAGAGAGGATCAAATGTACAACAAGAAGCGAGAAAGAGGGATAGAGGGACAAAGTCAGAGACAGGAGACAGAAAGAAAGGAGAGAAAGAGAGAGAGAGCGAGGAACAACCGCAGACAGAGAAGAGAGAATCGGGCATTGACGGACGCGAGACATGTCTGGCGCCCAGATGTCAGTTGGCGGATGTCAGTTGGAAGGTTGGAAGGGGCAGAGGGGATGAGGGGCTTGCCCAGAAGATGACAAGACAGAGGGAGGGACGCGGCGGCGAAGTACAGGAGAGATGGAGGACATGGAAAGCACAGGACCAAGCAGGTTATTAGGGAGGCATACGATGCTCGTATATGACACTCGTCGCTCGCGTGTACGCGTACGAACACACACGGCAACTATTGTGCTGTCTCTCTCCCATATTCCGTCTCGTGCGCACACACACACACACACACACACAATAAGCACATTTTACAAGGTATTTTATTTAACAAGGGGACTGTAACCTAGCAACAGACAAAATGACACTAAAGGTGTAAAAAAAAAAAAAAGGGGATACTCACACACACACACACACACACACCTACTAATAATAAAACCCAAGAATGAGAAAACAGAAACAAAAATAGAGACAAGAGAGGGAGAGAGACACCTTCCTCGAGGCAGGGACACACTCACACACATGCACACTGAGGGAAGGAAAGATGAAAGAAAAGAAAAGGAAAGGAAAGGAGAAGAAGAAAAATGTATCCACCTCCTAGGTTTGGTAGGACTGACAGTTGGTGGTTCCTGTGAGAGGGCAGGGCTACAGCGAGAAGATCCTCCTTCTTGTCTCTCCTCTGCCAATCTC
>OMKK01074799.1:0-10656 GCA_900302305.1 Polymixia japonica
AGGGTTGGAATTGCTGTATCAGCCAGAGGTGGTGAGGCTGTACCTCTCCCTCCTCACTCGCAGTCAAAACCACAACACCTTGGAGGCAGCTGCAGGAGCTCTGCAGAACCTCGCTGCAGGACACTGGGCTGTGAGTGGAGGCCAGCGTTGGACTATGTGTGTGCGCGCGTGTGTGTGTGGGGGTAGTTTTCAATGTGTTCGGACGTATGTATGTTGGTATGCTTGATGTTTGGTTGCATTCTCTCTGAGGCTAATGCAGACATCCCGGTTGGTTGTTATTTCAATCGGTCGCGTGGTGTTAACGTGTGTCGTTAGCTTGCTGTCATGTTTGTGCTCGCAGTGGTCCAGCTACATCCGGGCTACGGTAAGAAAGGAGAAAGGGCTGCCTATCCTGGTGGAGTTGCTGCGTTCAGATGCTGATAAAGTGGTGAGAGCCGTGGCCATTGCTCTTCGCAACCTGGCCATTGATCGTCGGAATAAAGACTTAATAGGTATAAGCCTGTAACTCTCTTACACAAACACACACCACGCACGCACGCATGCACGCACGCACGCACGCACATACACACACACGCACGCACACGCACGCACACTGAGGTGCTCTCTTTCTCTCATTACAGGGAGCTATGCTATGAGGGAACTGGTCAGTAATCTGCCCTGTGGCCAGCAGCACCCAGCTAAGAATCTTGATGGAGATACAGTGGTGTCCATTTTGAACACTATTCATGAGGTCATCACAGACAGCCCAGAGAATGCTCGTGCCCTCATTCAGTGTCACGCTATTCAGAAACTGGTAGCCATCAACAAGACAAGGTACATTTAAGTCATTAAATGAAAATTAAACCTCTCAATTCAAAATCAAACTAAGCCACACGATGCAAAAATATGCCAAAACAAAACAAAACAAAAAAGAAAAACTCTGCATAATGACAGCATTGTATTCATGGCTGCGATTTCTCATTATCTGTCTCATTATCACATCCTTCAGGCAATGCCTCGTGAAATTATTAACATCACATCCCTGTGCGCACTTTCAAGTCAGTGCCAGGGAAATCCGTTTTTTTTGTATTCAACAGGGGAGTCTCAAAGCTGTTCTTGTTATTTGCTACAATGTCTTGTCAAGTACTTGTCAATGGCGGTGTACAATGTCAATGTATTCGTTACCAGCCAATCTGCACGTGACACCAAGGCAGCTTCACATGTACTTCAGACAGTATGGGCCTACAAGGACCTGAGAAACAGTCTTTACAAGGCAGGCTGGAACAAAAGCCACTTCAAGGTATTTCTTACTTAACGGCCACCAAACAGCCTAAAAAACACATATTGGCTTCATACTCTTGCTGTGTTGTTTATGACATGACTTTAAGGCCTCCTTTACACCTAGCATTAACATGCGTCCTGCGTGATCAGAGTTTAATCAGAGAGTGCAAATTCAGGTGTGAATGCAGCCAAGACGCACTGAAGATCAGTTCTCCCAAACCACTTCTGGAGGTGGATGGTCAGAGAAGCTTTTTGTGTAAATGCAATGTTTCTACAATCCATATATAGCAGCTACATAAATCACACAGTGATCCGAACAGGAAGCACACGTAAATCAGACGGATTGTTAAAAAATTTGATTTGTTTGAATTGTGGATGGGGAACAATTAAGATTGGGTGATTCCTCTCAATTTTAATGTGTGTAAATAGTAAAAGAGGAAGTGACACATGATGCAGTCTGCAGTTTGATACAAGATACTGTACAATGCCAGGTGTAAAGGGCTCCAATGACTTAAAACTCATAATCATTATCTTATATGACGTCCAAAAAACAGTTCATATTACAGTCCAAATATTTACGGAGCTCACTCTATTAAATACCTAGTATTGTTTTTTACAATATTTGAACAATATTTGAACTACAGTGAAGCATAATATTCAGGTCATCATAGAGTAATGTATCCCTTTCCATCTCAAAGCCAACAACTACAGGAGTACCTAAAAAACCCAAGAGTGGAAAGCAAGGCAATGATGACATCACCTTGCCTCTCATGGAGAAAAATCAAGGTGAGGAAATTATTTAATAATCCTGAAGCAAGGGGTAATTAAACCCATGACCCATGAGAGAAATGTACACTCTTGGACAGGGAGCCAGCCTCATTTATACGATTTGTATTTTTTGTCATGTGGGGACATTTTAAGTCTTGACCCATAGTCCCATGAAACATAGCCCTAAACCATTGATGTGCTGCCAAGGTTATCAGTGCGGAGACATGCCCAGTAGTCTGAACAGACTCTCCCAAGGGCAGGGGCAACTCACCCATCACCAGTCACATTCCATTTGAACAATATTTTAAAAGGGGACCTCACAATTTTAAGGACAACCTTGACCATCCAACACTGTGATACTCAAAGTCAGCCACACAGCCAGGGTATGTCTCTCTAGGCTGCCTTTAGCTTGATTTTCACGCCAACGTACTTGCTAGACGTGCGCATAGGTACGCGTGCTAGATGATAGAGTTGCAGTTCCGAAAACCAAAAAACGAAGGAAAAGCCTAAGAAATCCCCAAACAGAAACCCACTACCTGTAGTTGTTCCCTGCTCAACCAATCGGCGTTGTTGAGAGGCAGGGGACTGCAGATACGCTCAAGTTGCTGCTCAACTCAACAAGTTACCCACAACTCCCTTCTCTGCGTCCCTATGCGGAGATGTGTACATCTACCTTCATGGGAGTCTCTTTCAGCCTTTACAAAGTGTGAAATGTTCCTGTCATCCATTTATTTAAAAAAAAACAACAACAACATTATTCCTCCTGATGTATGAATTTCGGGGCAAGAATAAGAATAGTAATACACTTGTTTGGTTGCACTTGCCTCGCTGGGATTTCAATTCAGATGAATGGAAAGATTGTTCTACCTGAAACTGGCATTTGGGCAATCAAAGTAAAAAGGGCAGAGGTGATAGCTTCCTCTGGATCATACCCTTAGCATGACACTGGTTAGCTCTAGATAAAAGAATGTACAGTATATCAAAATAAGAAATCCACCATTTGCTAAAACACAACAAACAATGATGTTTGAGGTTGGTTGAGAGAATGGTTACACTTTTACAGACTGGGTCCACCATGTTTTATACTATGATGAGTTGCAGGTAATGATCGAAACAGTTATATAATAGTTTAGAAATTAACCGAACAGAAATTCATGGACATATTCTGAAGTATTTAATGCATTTAATGTATTTTCAGCATCCTCTTTCTCTCTTTTTTTCTCAAAGTCCCAGTTTTTTCTTCCTGGTTTTTTAGAAAAAAATACTCACTGAACGGAAACAAAGAGCGGTAATGTGGGTTATTTGAACTGGACTGTTTTATTCAACTTTACAGCTGTTTGTCTAGGCTAGCAACGTCAGAGCATGAAACATTGTATGTCATGTCCCATGAGAAATAGTTATTGGCTCTACTTAGAAAATTGAATTTTGTAATGTAACACTCGTAAATGACTTAAACGGACATTTTCAGACTTGATTCATTGCGGGAAGCCATTGTGCAGCACCAGGATGCATGTATCAGCAGCATCAAAATCAATCAAGCGGGCCTTTAATATTCTTTTCTTTACTATATTGCATATTATTATTATTTTGTCTTTTCTCTCACAGATGGGTACTCCACCTTAGAGCAGAGTGACAGAGTGGGAGACGGAAAGGGACCCATTATGGAGAGAGAGGCTCTCCAGGTAATCTTTTATTTGGATTAGCTATTCAGAAAGATTTTTCAGTGTCATTTTACGAGATTGAGGTTAAGTAAGTTATGGCTTAGCTGTCATAAGGCCGCTAAGTTATAACGTACGGGATTAATTGCTCGTGAAGTGATTCATGTTTTTTATACAACTTTTGTAACGCTAGCTGTATTTTTTATTCAGGCTATTACTGAGAGGAAACACTTCATCAGGGCTGGAAGGCCTGCAGTGGGCCTGGTGGATAGCAAACCTCCACCGCTAGACTCCTGGGTCTGAAGAGGACCGCAGGGCCAGGCAAGCCCCGTTACCCCGCGTGTGCCATTTAATCATTCTTGTACAGATGGAGAAAAAAAGAAACTCCCTATCTTAAGTCACTTTCTTTTGTTTGCAGGAAATATTGATGCCAAACAGATATTTGTGGAGATGAGAAGCGGGAGTTGTAGATGGATATTGATGACATGATGAAATGCTGAAAATCATAATGGATCACATATTGGGATCTGTTTTTACATGTGAAATACCCTAATTGTGGAAACCGTAGTCTATCCTAACTGGAAAGAATCTATTCTAAGTACATTTTTTACTGCTACACAGGGATGAGTAAAGGATGAGTTTATATAATACCATGTCTCTTAAACTATTGGTTAGGGTCAACCATCTTTGAGATAATTAGGATTAAGGTAATAGTGAGCCTAGTCTTCAAACACATCTAAACAATTTGGGATTAACCTTATTCTACTTGACCGATTTTCCATCAGATTAGACTGTACTGTTTTACTGCATTGCATCAGCAAATTGTGCATATTCCTATTGTTTCATGATAGGTAAATGAGATTGTAAATGTGTAATAAAAGATTGTTAATATTCTAAATGAAGGTATTTATATTGGAATATTTATTGTAATACTCATGTTATTTATCAACAGTTGTGGATGTTGTTATCCTGTAAACAAAAAGCAGTGTATTAGCTAACACCAATAGGCTCTCCTAGTGCCACAAGACAACTTAGCTTTGCAGTGGTCCTTTTTGAATTGCGATGTTGAATGGAAAATGGAAATAAAGTCCATAATTTCTCACTTTGTGTCCCTTTCACTTGCAACATTGGATAACAATTCAATGAAGAGAGAATTAGAGGGGTCTCCTTACTGAACGAAGAGATGTGAATGTAATTTCACGCTTAGTTCCTCCTAACCACACCTACAATCAAAAGGCTATAACTGGGGATTGCCCCATTGATCTCTCTCTCATCCTGACTTGAATGTGATTCCTGTAGGGACGCCTCTGGACAACTGCAAAAAAAAAAAAAACTTGCGGAGAGCTTCTTTGAGTAGAGTGAACTTTACTGTTTGACTCATCCATTCTCCGCAGTCCTTCTCCACAATCTGTTTAGGTTCATTTGATAAATTCAACAAAGCTTAGAACTACAATGAACTCTGACTCAAACTAGCGTCCTGCAAGATGTTTCAATGTTCCAGCCATTAGTCTATTTGCAACAGACTGTAAATAGGCTCTCTATTTTTCTCTCTACCCGAGAGACACCTGAGCTCAACAGAGGCTGTATTGAAACAAACTGTCTCAATCAATCAACATTGAACTGAAGACAGCCGGCCTCGACTGAGCCTCTCGAATCTTCAGCCCATGTGCTTCTCCGATCCTATCGCGGACCCGCTACGCCGAGTACGTTGGCTACGCTCCGAACACAACCTAAATAACCAACTTTTCATGCTCCTCTGCCAAATAAGTTGACGCTACTAGTTTATTGTGTGATTAGCGAGTGTAATGTCAGAAATAATATTCCATTTAAACACAGATTTTCCTTGTAATCTGTGTTTCATGTCGCAACTTCCAAACCCCTGAATTAAGGTTCAGCTGCTTTCCATTCCATTACGGGTAATTTACTCTTTTAAATGCTCTATCAAGCTTGCCAAAATCTAATTTATTACTGCTTCATACTGTGATTCTGTGTCATCAACAGCAGATAATATTTACATTGCCTATTTCTTTATTATTCATTAGTAACTAATCTAGTAGAGACTAGAGACTAGTCGAGTAGAGACTACTTGAAGAGCGGATTATTGTACATTTCTAAATTCATGGCTTATTGACATTCCTATAGCTAAGATTTTGACCCTGACCCGTCCGTTGACTTGACTGGTTTCATAATGACTTGAAGCTGAAAATGATCTGAGAGTGAGAGATTTGGACCAGGTTTCTTTGGGAGGGAAATTTCAACTCGATCACGTTTCTGAATCCAATGACGTCCAATGAACATCCAGTGAAGTGACATCAGTGAAGTCAACCTTCACCAGAGATACTAAAGGAGGCAAGATAACCTAGTTCAGAAAAGCTTTTTACACCGACCCACAATGCACGTCGACCTCAACTATAAATGTTACAACGTTGCAGTTGCAGAACATCTTTGTTGCTATTCGAGAGTACTCATCATTTATGAGCGAAGTCAAAGGAGTTATCAGGGCAGTTGGTGTGATGCCAGAGTTGTTTGTATTAATCACTTTTTTTAAACACATAAAAATAACTGAAAAGACTGTGGGTAACTCTTTGTGACCTTTTGGAAATAGCATTACATGGGTTGCCAGATAACTGGCTTTCATGTCATCAGACCAATCTGGATGTGATATGATGAGGCTAGTGTTGCTAACCAGGATTAAGCAAAAGAGAAGATGACTTATCTGAAGGTCCTTGCAGTTCAGGCAGACAGGGCCCAAGTGCAGAAAAAGCGAGGCATGCCTTTTCACCTGAAACCCTACACCTTCAGTGCTTTTGCAGAAAAATAGCATTGCTGCATAAATTACCTAAAATGTGAGCACACATCCAACATGATGTCTTTATCAGAAAAAGTATGTAAACCTTTGTTTTCAATTCGATGCCCAACCTCTCATCTAAACCAGAGAGACAGAAGAGAGAGAATGGTACAATTATTTAGTAATAATTAAAGTAAATTAAAGTAGCAAAAATAATTATACACATCGCAGCATCAAAGCCGAATTGTACAAATCATTTTAGACATAAAACCATTACAACCATTACAACCGTAAAAAGATAAAGCATGGCCTTTTTTAAACCAATAAATAAAAGGCCGCATTCACAAAAGGCCACATGAATGCAACACATGCAACTATACAATAAATATTTGTGCAGTCAGTTTTGCATGTTTAGTAATCTGCTCATGTACAGTATAGCTCAAGGGCAATAGTGCCTGGTTCTACAACTAAGTAAGTTCAATTTCTCTGAAAAACGAGTCAGATTGCCATAGCCAGATTACTACCTGTGCATGCAGGAACCACCAACAGTCCTGAAAGCTCATTAGATATGTTTGTGATTTCATTTTAAATTTGCCATCTCAGAATTTTGCATAATACTATCCTGGTTAGCTTATCAATTGTTGTCCATTGAGCAGTTGTAGCTAGTTTAATGTGATCCTCTGCAATGTATAGGGTCAAATGGTGGTCACTGGTAGTGTGTGTGTACAGTATGTGTGTGTGTGTGTGCACATGTGTGTGCTTGGATAGATGGCAGCCATAGAGCATGCTTGGCCTAGAGCCCCTGACAGATAATCTTTGTACAGTCATTGCTCGTCATTCAGGTGGGTCATTCAGTTTGAAAAAGGTCAGACATGACAGAAATGCTCCAGCTTGGTTGGCCTATATATGTCAGTGGACATCAATTATTACGAGTAATCAAGCTAATCAACCAATTATTATGAGTAATCAAGCTTTTACTTGAAGGCATATATGAATACCATGCAAATACACAAATGCTGGATGCTACATTATCAAACTAGCCTCTTCACTGCCTAATGAACACGATTTACTCAAATCAAAGACAGCAAACCAGAGCTGTGGATACTGGAACGACTCTGACCTCTTGTGGAGGTTCCATAACATGTGTGCAAAACATTATTTAAAAAAAATGTAACATTGACGTTTAGCATGAAACAAATAAATACAACATATGGTGATATTGTCATGGTTATTCATTTAGTCATTTCATAGTTGAAATCAAAACATTTATATGTTAAAAGTACTCTTGGGAATTACTAATCATCATGTCTAAGGAGTTTTATTTTATTTATGTGGCATAGAGATATTAGTATAATGGCTGGCATGGAAAATACAAGTCATTGTTGGAACAAAGGCAAGTCTGGTTTGAGCTTGTGAACCTTTGTGCACATCCAGAGAGGCACACGTGAAAAGAAGATAGAAGGTGAGTGGAGTTTTTGGGTAGTCATGAGTCCCTGGTAGAGAGAGAGAGAGGAGGGCCAAGCAGGGCCTTGGTGACATCTCCAAACATGTCAGCACACACATTGGACAACACAGCCCTGCCCTCTGCACCCAATCACAAGATCAACAAGGACAAAGCTGTTTTCTCTTAGCCCCCAACACCAACCTATTGTCCCTTACAAAGAAAATCTACCCTGGAAAGGTGGGACAGTTCGCAGGTGTCCAACCATATCTCCGTATCTGATACTTCACCTTCGGATTTAATCCCATGCTTGACTCAACCATGACTGTTTCAGCTTTCTCCAGACTTGGGTATACCCGCGCTCTGTGTGTTGTATTTCTGATGTTGTCTGGTCTGAGCTCTGGCGGTCCCATCCCGTCTCCTGAGAAACATCACAGGGCATCTCTCGGAAGGGATGTTCTCCATGGCCCTCTACTTGAACAGACCGATGACTTGGATGCGCAGGACCTTTTGAGCCACTTTCTGTCCACACTAAACCTAACCGAACGGGGGTCCCAGCCCGGGCCCCTCGATGCCCATAAGGAGCCACCAGAGTACATGCTGGAGCTGTATAACCGCTTTGCCAATGACCGCACTGCTGTGCCCTCAGCCAACCTTGTGCGCAGTTTCAAGAATGAAGGTACAAACCTCTTTTTTCTAAAGCTACGATATTCTTCTGAATATAACTCCTTTTGTAAGGAAAATGCTTGCACATTTCTTAAAAATAATGTGTTACAAACAGAAAAGAGCAGTCAAATTACTGGGATGTTGTTTGGTACGCTAAGGAAAGAATTACATTTTATGTAATCAAGAAATAGAAAATGGCGTGCCTTGATAATAATAAAATAATGAAAATGTAAGTGCAAATACTAAAGGCATAATTGCGTTTGTACTTGTACTATATTAAACTGAAATGATCTTAGTTTTGCAATTCTATTATGTTACTATAATTTACACAAACCGATTACATTTTTAATAATACAAACTTTGCCTGCCCTCAAAACCTAAATGGTTAGACACAGGTCAAGTTATATTAGCACCAAAAAATATTACAGAACCCAACTGAGACATCCTTGTTCATATTTTAATTTCAGATTCCTCCCCCTACAGTGTGACAGTCAACGGGGGAAGGATACACCCCTTACAGTTCAACATCTCCATCCCCCACCATGAACACATAACAATAGCTGAGCTCCGCCTTTACACCACGGTCCAGAGGTCCAAAAGACCACATGCTGGCCTTGACCGCATGGTGACCATCTACAAAATACACGAGGGCGTTCTTTGGACAGAAGATGTGGGGACAGAAGGGAGAAGGAGGGATAAAGAGGAGGTGATAGAGATGAAGGACTTGGAGGAAGTGGTGACAAAGCATATCCATGCCAAAGATAATAACTGGATGTCATTTGACCTGACACATGTGATTAAACTCTGGCGGAAGTCAGGGTGCACAACACATAGACTTGAAGTTCATGTTGCAAATCCTGAGTCAGAAAGGGGAGGGGCCACGCTAGAGGTCACAGAAGAGGTTGATGTTGATATTGACAGAAGGTTGGAAGGGAAACATAACGCAGTAATTATTGTGTTCTCGGATGATCAGAGCAGAGACCATAAAAAGGATAAGCAAGAACTCAGCCAGATGATTGAACATGAGAATGACCTTCCTGAAAATCTAGAGCAGAGCCAACATGATTTCTGGGGGCATGTTAATCAGAACGACGGCGAAGCGAACCAAAAAGGGTATGACACGCGATCTCTGATGCAAACGCGGTCCAACCTCATCTATGACACACCTCCCCGAATCCGTCGCAATGTTAAAAGCAAGCCATGCAAGAGGACCCCGCTCTTTGTGGATTTTAAAGACATTGGCTGGGATTCATGGGTCATCCAGCCCCTGGGCTATGAAGCTTACGAGTGCAATGGTGTGTGCAACCCACCTCTGACCTCTGAAGTCTCACCTACCAATCATGCCATAGTCCAAACTCTGCTGAGTGTTAAGCGCCCACAGAGGGCTTCCCGTTCCTGCTGTGTGCCTACTAAACTGGAGCCCATCTCAATCCTCTATTACGATAAAGAGGTGGTCACTTTCAACCACAAGTATGAAGGGATGGTGGTGGCAGAGTGTGGTTGTAGATAGTTCCAGAACTGGTTCTATTAGACAGAGCGACAGACTGTGGACTACTGAGCACTGAGGAATCAATCCGGTATTTTAATCAACTCCATCCAAGAAGACAGCTCTAATAGTGCTTAGCTGAATGCTAACATACCAATAAACACAATTATTTGGGATGACAAGCTAAGTGATTTACATATTAATCCAACCTAACTCTATCTATCTATCTATCTATCTATCTATCTATCTATCTATCTATCTATCTATCTATCTATCTATCTATCTATCTATCTGTCTGTCTGTCTGTCTGTCTGTCTGTCTGTCTGTCTATCTATCTATCTATCTATCTATCTATCTATCTATCTATCTATCTATCTATCTATCTATCTATCTATCTATCTATCTATCTATCTATCTATCTATCTATCTATCTATCTATCTATCTATCTGTCTGTCTGTCTGTCTGTCTGTCTGTCTGTCTGTCTCTCTCTCTCTCTCTCTGTCTCTATCTGTCTGTCTGTCTGTCTGTCTGTTTGTCTGTATGTCTGTTGAAAAAAATCTAAGATACAGTGGTGTATAAAACATAGGA
>OMKK01074801.1:0-14637 GCA_900302305.1 Polymixia japonica
TTCTTTTATTCTTCTGTCTTTCTATATACACAGACACACACACACACACACACACACACACACACACACACACACACACACACACACACACACACACACACACACACACTAATTCAGGGAATAACATTGCATGCACACACATGCACGCAAACACAGACGCTCAATGACTTGCACAGCACACACACACACACACACACACACACACACACACACACACTCAGACACACACGTACAGTATTGAGGAGAAAATAGCTCTGAGATAGTGACAGGAAGAGTGCTGCATCCTGAAGATAACATCAAGGTGAACAGCAGTCAAATGCGTCATTCTGATGCATCTACTTCTGTTTTCATGCAGAGATCCCAATTGAATATAAATGAGCTCAAAAAACAGGCCCTCTGCCCTTTTTTGGTTCTGGCCCAGAGTTTAAGAAACAAACATCAAGTAATAGCAGAATATTTAGAACTTAAATTGCAACAACAAACCGTTACAATTCAAAACAAGCTGGACTTTTCTCCTCCCCTGCAGCTCCTCTCCATCACTCCTCTCTCCTGTCCATCAAAAAACCTCACACGCTACAGGTGAACAGATTCTCGGAGGAGTTTAGAGTCGGGCCGGCGATGTAAACATGGTTTATAAAAGAGGGATGCTTATTGGCTGCTGATAAGTCCGCCTAGCCTTCCAGGATGGCCAGGTGTGCAATAGGTGCCGAGTGGGCAAATTTCAATCAAGTTATAAATGGAATGATAACAAATATACAAGTGGACTAATGGGGCAGTAATAAAAGACTCAGGAAGTGAGAGTGTCCGGCCGAGCCGACATCATAACAGT
This sequence comes from Polymixia japonica, assembly GCA_900302305.1. Classification (NCBI taxonomy): domain Eukaryota; kingdom Metazoa; phylum Chordata; class Actinopteri; order Polymixiiformes; family Polymixiidae; genus Polymixia; species Polymixia japonica. The sequence continues at coordinate 830 of OMKK01074801.1, forward strand.
CTCCAGGACGACAGCGCAGCCGAGCCAGTACAGTCCCGCTCATCACCCCAACAATTGTCTTAACATCACGGGACACACAGACACACCTCCCTAGGGAGGAAGAAAGGGAAACCCACTCATAGCAACAGTAGAGACATTCATTCATCCAAGCACACGGAGAGGAAGGAATGGAAGGAGACATGGAAGGAGACATGAAACACGAGACATGAAAAACAAGGAAACAATGTAAACAGTATGAGATATAAGAGGATGAATGCAGAGGGGACAGGCAGGATGAACAACCCCCAATGGTGGATAAGGAATGTGACTTCACCTCTTCCTTGCTGACTGTAGCCAATGACAGCAGTGAAGTCTGAAACACGACCACAGAGACTAGGGTTACTTTGTCTGTCCTGCAAACCACCTGCAGAGACACACGAGCCAGTCGGGTTGACACTGTGGGTCATTGTAACGCAACATTGTAACATTGATACGTTTTCAGCATAACTCAAGTACTCAAGAATGTGACTCTTTCAGACCAACAGTTTAAGTCCTATATTTACCAGGACAGACACACAAAGGGTTCGTTTAGAACTCAATATTTCCTCAAACCTTCAACTCTAACTTTACTTTTAATGCCAGCAATCATCTTGATTTTGCAAAGGAAGTCTTTATATTAACAACAAGTTATATACATTTATACTAACCCATAGTAACCCATAATTTCAACTGCAGATTAAGTAACCTAACCTAGAGAAAGCCTGGGATTCACAAAGCCTAGGCCCCTTCATTTCCAACCATAAATTCAGTTTAACATTGATATATATATCATTTACTGGACTATTTTATCCTCAGTAACTGACAGTATCTTGAACGCATACATTCTTTGGCACTTTAAGCCCTGGTGTACCTACAGAGTGACACAGTTTAGGAGCAATGAGGCCACAGACCTACAGTAACTTGTTCCCAAGCCTGTCTGAGTTAAGCCAACTTAACCCAACAAACAACATAAGAGACAACCAGTAAATCTGTGACCATGACTACCAGACAAAAACAACAGGGCATGCGGTAACCAAGGTCACAGTTCAAACAACGTGCGCACCTACTAAACCTGGTAACTGGTCCTTAATTTTTAACCCGTCTGCTTGGGTTGTCGTGGGAGAGTCTTAGAGGATACCAAGTTCTGTCCAGAGTAGGGTCAAAAAGTGTATAACAGACTGGTGACATAGGACTAGTGCTCTAGGACACCGTGAGAGACCTAGGTGACAAGTTCAATTAATGTCCTCCACTTACTCTCTGTTTCCTTGGCCTTTCAGAAATAGAACTCTCATGAATGATGGATTTGTACCAAGTTATGACATAATGGTTCAGTCCCGTCTGTATTGTTACTGAGAGACGCAGGAATAGCAAGGTTTTAGGATAACTTCCAATGCCCCACCGGAGTTTCTAGTTTGGTTGGTCGTATTAATATCCTTGACGTTTTTACATTGTTCATTTTACGGCCATTTCTGCCACTGATATTTCTCAGTCTACAAATAACCGAAACCACAGTGACCCAACCCACTGCGCTGAATTCCCTGACAGGAAAACATAGGTGTGCCTGAAGGCCATGGCTTGGTGCTGAAATGTGATCCTTAGAGCCAAAGGGCCCTGGGGGGAACACATGACCAGCACCCTGCACTACTGACCTACAAGGGACCAAGTGTCCAAATATAAGTAGATATCTGTCCTATGAAAGAGCACTGTTCTCACAGCCAGGCCCAGAACCAAATGACAGCCGTCACTTATTTCAAAAGAAAAAGGGCGACAGTCTGTATTATGATTGTTTACAATAACAATGAATGATTGTGACATCAGCGCGATTGAGAACACACATCTCAATGCAATATCCACCTGTTCAGTCTCTGTAAATTGGACCCAGTGCAGTTCTGTTCCTGTGATCCTCATGAAGATATTTTTTATATCAATATGTTGGATACAGTAAATAAGTTAATTCCCTCGGCCATCGCCGGACAAAGTGTCAAGTGATTTGTACGTTTTATACTTTTATACGGAGTTATTATATCTAATTTGCTCCCAGAAGGGTTAATGATGCCTGAGAGAACTAGCGTGGGCAAACATTCTGTTTTGCTTTTGCAAAAACATCAATATAAAACTTGTGGGAATCTTAGTCAGTGATCTAGTCTTATAAAAACCCAAACCTTTTTTTTTTGGAAAGAAATTGTTTTAGCACAGTGCCCAACTAGGTTCAATTTGATAACACTGCACTTTAATACTTTAATTTAACTCCTTTATTTAAATGTGCATCAACTCTGCCTGGCATAACCCCTCTCATACAGGCAGCTTGTATGTGTTTTATATCAACATTTCACCTGTTTACTTTGTAGGTGAGAGGTTGACAGAAATTTAACAGGATTATTAAACAGCAGTCTATTACATTTTGATTAATTGTGTGCCTTTTGGTCATATTATATTAACATATTGTGTGCAACTAGACTCTCTACCCAACCAGACTGAAAGGTTGTCAGAAGCTTTGCATTGGATTAATACCTTGTTTGTGCAAAGTAGTTACAATCAATCTGTATTAGTGTTTGTGAGATTAGTCTGGTCTGGTTCACTTGTTTAAAGGTCAGATTATTTGAATACATTAGTCATACAGATTTTTGGCTGTGTGTAAACATTATAAGAACTGTAATTAACATTATATCCTTTCGTTACGCCACCCTTCATTTTAATTATAATCATCATCTTATCCCTCATGACATGTCCTCGTTAACATGATCATAATCACCATAAATACTGTTTATCCTACAGGTTCCCGATCAAAACACATCTTTATTGTGTCATTGTGTTAAGTTTTGTAACACTGTTAACAATTCAAAGTAGCCCTTGTAACAGTTAGCAATAGCTCTTTCACTTTCAACAACAATCAAACACAAACAAACAGAACAATGAACATGTTTACCTACGGTATCTCACCTTAATATTTACAGTACAAAGCTACAGTTGTAGCCATTGTAGAAGTCTCACTTTTTACTGTATATACGGGTACTTTGCTTAAGATGGTGAATTACTTCTGCACTATTGCTCTGCCAGAGATTAAACTGTTCAGAATATTCCAAATTTATACTTTCAGAAGTCACAAACAATATCTTGTAAACCAGTTGACTGAAATACACAAGTTTTGTGCTGCAAAAACCCTTTTACCTCGGATTATGGCACAAGGGATAGTAACATCTTGTCCTGTGTATTAAATAATTGTACTTTAAGAAAGTAAAGATAATGGTTAATGGTAACCTCTGAGGTCAAGAATAGATGCAGATCATTGATAGATGATGGGAGACTTGTTCGATGGCTACCACTGTAGAATATCTGTGTCCCGACTTTACCTTCCTTTCCCTCTTAAGTGGACACTAATGCCTGGTTTGGTGACCCAAAATAAGCCACGGGCCTATCTCTAACGGGTCCCCACATTAAAGAGAGGTAATACATTATCATGGGACTATAGATTTGTCTCATTTAAGAGACCTTAGTATACGGTAGGTTTGAAAAGGAGAGTAGAATCTGGATTCAGGTCAATTAACTGTCAGATCAACTGATAAATAATTACATTTTCTGATGTAGGCAAAATTAATCAGCTCTATTTCCTTTAACAGTTAGCTATGCGGGTCTCTTACATCAATTTGTTTTACCAAGTAGTGTATTGCACAACTGCTCACTAACTCAGACTCAATTAAGACATTAAAACAAAGACATTAAAACATTCTTTAGTCTAAAACATGCTCAATAGTTAAAGCTTAAGTTCACATTCTGCAGAAAATATAATGTAAAAAACAATACAATAAAACACATTTATCACTTTAATACCCAAGCATTTCTTTAGCAATGACCCAAATTCCTGACATTGAGTCTATGGTTGATATATGTACTATATACAATATATATATATATACACATTACCAGCTGTAAAGTAGCGACTTGATGTCCATAAATTGTCCAGTTTTGACAAAAAGACTCAGTCGTTTTGTAAAATATTTCTTATCACACAGCAAATCAATCAGTACTGATGACAGCATACTATCAACAAACCACTTTGATTTTGACAGGAGTGTAAACGGAAAAAAGTAAAAAAAAAAAAAAAGTTAAGTTAGTTGGTCATCGTCAACTATTATACTATTATTGCGTAGGTGATGTCAACAGTAAACCTCCTTTCTGTACATGAAGATTAAGGTGATCAAGACAGTATTGGAACTTGGAAGACTAGTGTTAAAGTATTAGCAGAGAAACAGTTGTTAGACAAAGTTTATCTCCCCTTTTGGACATTTTCTTGCGCAAATATATTATTTAAGAATATATTAAATGTTTCATTTGATTTCTTTCTCCGAGTACACTGTTAATATCAATGTTAAAACCCTGCTGTACGTTTTCCATGCCTGCTGCACTGCTGTTGCTCCGCCCCCTTCACAGATACTTGTTGAAAAAGTTTGAAACCCTTTTATCTCATGTTACGTTTGTATCAACCATTGTTATACGAATCGCGGTGTATCGAATTAGAAACGCTGAATGTAAACTGTGAATTCCGATAAAACGTCCTCAATATCGCAACAAAAATGTTTTTACGCTCACTCGATAAAGACATTATGTAAAAATGCGATGGATTTTTTGAATAAATAATAACGTAGAAAGTAAGAAGGACAACAACTTACCCAATATCAACTCTTGAAAGTCTCTGTCCATTTCCCAGAGCTACGTTCTAATCCACTTCATCTATTTACTGTAATCGCTTCAATCCAGGTAACAATCGTGTGACAGTTGGATGGAAACACACCTGATCCGCATTTTATTTTTCGAGACACTTCCAACAGTTTGCTTTAAATTTCGTTTGACAATTGGATGGAAACATAACTATTTGCAGACTGAATAGGAGGTGGTCAACCGTAGCAGGAGTGTCATTTAAAAGATGGTATAAATGCAAATGCATTTCCAAAAGATTACAAAAACGTTGTATTTATTCTAACTCGGTGATGAAAATCAGCGAGTCGATATATAAAATCATATTTACTGTTTATGTATGAAAATTCGAAGCTACGGCAACAAACACGGTATGCGCTTCACAGACGTTTATTATATGAACGCACATCTTCTCAATAAACACTCATTTCAAGTCTCATTTAAGGCTGTTTGTTTTGGGACTAAACATGTGATTGTAAACCGTAAGATGATCAAGGCACACGTTGTAGTGATCAACACCAGCCTGCAGGAGCGTTAACGGTGTGTCCTGACTCACCAAACAATTAAGAAGAGTCATATATTAAGGAGGGGGTAGAAAGAAAGAAAGAAAGAAAGAAAGAAAGATTAAATGAAAAAGACCGTAGTTTTTTTGTTTCATTAAATCCCTTTACCTTTTGCCATTTTGTGCATGGACATATTTTGTCTGTGATGATTTCTTATTCTGAAGAGGTCCACTGACTGTGTACTGTACTTTTAAAGGATAGTTACTTGACAACAGTCCCAGATTGAAAAACTAGTTTCCTCTTTTGACTCAAGAGGTGAAAAGATTTATGAACCCTGGGCGTTAAAAATGCTGCAGGCATCAGGCTTGTTTACATCCATGCGTTACCAGAACTGCACGGCGACTGCTAAAGAACTGGTCCTGGACCGTCTCAGCTGACACATGGGAAAGGTAACACACATTGGATTTTATACATCCCCGCCATAGTCTGTGTGGTCCACGTGTGTACATCGACAGACATCAATCGATGAAAGTCCTCCGGTCCTCCGCTGCAGTTCAAAACACCCGTTTACTGTAACTTTATCTGTCTTTATGTTTACTTGAAGTATTTCCATTGTACACATGAGTGAAAAACGTATTAGATCTCACTCTGAATTCCATGAATGGCTAAACAAAGTCAGACATATTGTAAAAACTGTTTTTTCTTCTCAACAGGTGAAAAAGACACCAGTTTCCTCCATAATATAGTTCTTGAATTCAAAGAGGCCTGTTGACTTTTTGGTATTCATCTCGTATGCTCATTTCAAAACATACTGTATGAGTGTGTGAGTGCATTTATGTACATTTACTCCTTAGCAGGTAAAGGAAGACTTTGGATTAGTTACTGTTTTTGAGCTCAAAGCGGCTGTACACTTGCTTGGATTTCATCTTGTTGTAGTGGTTGACCAGGTCCAGCTTGCTGTGACCCAGAGTCATTCTCTTCTGGTCTTGCCGGTTCATCAACAGGCCCGGAGAGATGGGTGGCGGCGGGGTCTGCTGGCTTTCAGGTTCTGTTTGAGTGAGGTCCGGACCGCCCCAGGGCGAGATGCTGTCCGGGGGCGACCTCCTGAAGACGTACGAGTCTTTTTCTTTGTTCGAGGGAGGCAGGAAGAGGTCTGTGAGTTTGTTGATGAATGGATTAGTGGGAGGCCTCTGCTTGGGGGCAAGTTTGTTATCCGCGGCAACGGGGGTGGGGGACTGGGTCTTGGTGGTCAGGTTTGAGTTGGCGCTGTGGAACATGTGGGGTTTGTGGTCATACAAACCCAGCGCTTGGAACTTGGAGGTGGTGCCACCTAAATTTGTTCGCAGGAAGTCCGCTGGGTTGGACTTAGTCCACTCCATGCCTATTGATTGGCCGTAGGACGGCGGTAGTCGTTCGGCGCTGTGATTGGTTCCTCCATTGGGGGTTACGCGGGTACCTGGGGGTGTAGGGTTCTGGGATGTGGGGGTTTGTCCACCTCCTCTTTCTCTCTCCGCTCCTCCCCCTCTCCTCTCAGGACTTAGGTGGGAGTTACTGTTTGGCTCCTTCTTGTCGTGAGTTTGGGTGACCTTGTATACAGGGTTAGGGGTTATTCCCGGGGCAGCCTTCACACTGGACATGCTGCTGCTTGATTGGCTACTGGAATTCTCAGAACACACCTTGTCTCGTTCCCTCTGCCTGTAAGAGAAGAGAAAGATACAGAACATTAGCATACTATTTGGGAGGAAGGTCACAGATGCTGGTACAAATTCCACAGACTTTCACAGACCTATCTATCACAGTAGACATGAAGCCTTAATCTGGTTATGTCAAAGTTTCTGTGTTATCGTTATCGCTGACGGTCAATCACCTGACGCCCACAGGAAGAGATGGACGTCTCCGCAAGAAAATAATCCCTCAAAAATATGTTGCCTCAGAAACTTTAGTTTCCTTTAAACCACCAGTCCTGTGTTGACCAGCGAGATAGACGGTTACCGATTAAGCCAAATATTTACTAGACTGACATGAGGTAAAGTCCAGGTTTAACAGACAACTCCAACTCTTGTCACACTGGGACCTGTGGTGAAGCCAAAAGAAGAAAACTACATCTGAATACCCGATTCCTATTTCTTACCTATCGGAGAACAAATCCGGCCCCAGGCCTGAGCTCAGCCCCGCGCCTATCCCCGGTGCCATCATGGCTGAGTAGGAGGGGTAGAAGGGCAGGCCCTCGTCCTCCGGGTTGTGGAAACATTCGATGATCTGAGAGTCGGCGTACAAACAGCGGAACTCCCGGTCGAAGCTGTCGGTGATGCGGCCTGAGAAGTGCATCACCAAGTTGCTGTGGACCTGAGCCGACAGCCAGGTGAAACTAGAGACGGGAAGAGACGTAATGTTAGAGCGTGAAGTTAGTTAGTTAGCTATACGCATGGCAGCGCGAGATGCATCTGCATTTAAAATTTTACATTTTAGGCATTTAGCTGTGAAACAAGACTAGGTCAAAACCAGGTACAAGGCTGGACCGTGTTTGGTCAATGTGCGAAATTGTGGCCAAAAGCCTTGTTGCTAGAGGACTTTTAATTTGAAATGGATCCATCGGCCAATGGGGAAACTCCACTCGGCTGACCAATGATGTAACTTCATCACTCAGTCAGTGAGTCAGTCAGTGAGTCAGTCAGTGAGTAACTCAGTGATGGACAGACATTCGCATTTATAGGGCTGGCCCCGCTGTTGCGGTCCAGCCAAAAATTACGCTTTTGTTCATAATATCATCACCAATACAAGCAATGGTCAGAGCCATCATGTACGGACAAGAGATGTGCTAAAAAAGACAAAAGTTAAAGCTATGGAGAGCTGTAGACACCAATGTCAATATGTATGCCAGTCATGTATGTGTAATGTATAATTTAGGTGTAACTAAACAGCAGGCAGGCAGACAGGAAATGGAAAATAATAGGAATCACCACTGATACTGGGGTAGTCCTGCTGGAACAATGCTTAGTCATGCAAATTAATAATGTGTAATGTGTATTTAATGTGTTTCAAAACCCCACACAATGTCCACACTGTGCTGTCACATGCAAATGTGACCTGAAACAATCAGCTGCTCTTAAGCAAACATTCCACTCAAGTCTCCAACTGATAGGATCTCAAATCATCCTGTATTTAGTATTAACAACTTCCTGGTCAAATACAGTCACTGTGACTCATCAGCTTTCGACCAATCAGCTTCATGGGCTGATGTGTGGAAGGTGGAGAGTGAGGCTAAGTGGTTCTGACATAATATAGTTATGTGATGACCAACCAGGAAGTTAGCTCCACGTGGGTTCCTCGCCATTTTTTTTCCCCCACTGGGCTTTGAATTGATGCAGAAAATAAGCTCTGACAAAGTATGATATTCTCACGCTTCATTCAACAAGTCAATCTTCACATACAAACACCTTTTAATATTTCTGAGGTGTCAATAAAACTTTTTTGAGGCGCATAAAACCTTCAGAATTCATGAGTAGGATATTTACTGATGTATTTCATCTCACAGAACAAAACATGTCATATCTGTTAAGCTTGTGTTAACCACAGACCTTATTTCACGGATCTAACCCAAAACTCAATGGGGAAAATCCATCAGAGTTTTGGCGAGGGAACCCATGGGCAACACACTTCTGGGTTTATGACACAATCTGGCTCGTTATGACACAACCCTCTACACATTCTTCCTACTAGTTTAGAAGTGGGAGAGTCCAAAGGTCTGAATTGTCTGAAATTAAACACACATCAGGTCTGGGATGCATGAACTGAAATCTCCTACTAAACAGGACATGTTAGAATTACACAGATATTTAAGATGACAAGGTCTCAGGGAGTCACTCTGCTTTACGAAGACTGGTTTCATATACCGGGCATAGTTGAGGTGTGATGGATTTCAGCTGTCAAGAATTTAAACCTTTAATAACCTCTTTTGTCATCTCTAGGTTTATTGCAAATCACTTGAGGCCCAATTAAGACTCAGACGCAGAGTTGAGAGACACACAGTGAAACAGAGAGTGTTTTCAAACAGCCCAACAGCCCCCATCCCAAACAACAAAACCCCTTCAATGCCACCGTTAATTTGAATACCATTTGAGTAACTTGTAGGTCAGCTATTGTCTCTGATAACTCACTCACTCACTCCTCAAAGATAGAACAATGACTGTCACACAAAAGTATGTAAATTACTAGTTCCTGTTAAGTCACCGAGAGCATACCTAAGATACACAGTGCCGTACTTCATAACGTTCGTTTGAGTTTTGGTCATAAAAATGATAACTGCTTTAAGCCCTGCAACAAGGGTGCATTTGATAGTCAAAACTATCTTCACCCTACCACTGAAGTCAGGGAACATTGAGAAGGAATAGCACTGTTATGTAAGTGTAGCTTGTACAGAACAGTGTTACTGGAAGCTAACTGTGTTGTTTAAAAGACAGCATTCCGGTTCATGACCTTGTACTTAAAATATAACTTGGGACTTAAGAAATATTTTGAATAAAATAGTACCTTTATGGATATGGCCCACAGAGATAAAGAGATGCATCACCTCAATCAACCAAAACTAGAATACTGTATGTTCTCATATCATAAGTACTGGAACTGCTTCAACAGTAATGTTTTACTTTAGATTGAAGGTCAGTTGAACTAAATATTGTACTCCATATCTTACTCTTTGATATCTGCTATTTCAATACGTATGTCATAATATAACATAATATAATATAACATAATATAACTATTTCAGTGAGCAAGCCTGCTATCTCTATTCCAAGGTACTGAATTGGATTTCCAGATAAAATATAACATAGGCCTACTAAACAGCAAGAATGACAATGTGAATCCTCGATAAATCATCCGATTTAACCTGCTCAACAAGCTGAGCGTGCAAAAGTCACTTTGTTTCAGGCTTATCGGAACAGCTGCATCCCAGTTATCAAAATGCAAACCTAGCGCGTCCCTTTTTAGATGTTTCATCTTTCATTTTACGAGGATTTTCAACACAACATACAAAGAACCGAGAGTCACGGTACTCAGACAACTAAAATGACTGTATATTCTCCTCAAACATTCGCCTTGGATGACAAACTTGGCACGGTGAACCCAGACCTCGCCCAGGCATTCCACAATGAGCTTGTGGTTTAATGCCTGTCAGCCCAGCCTGCATACCTGTTCCTGCCTATTAAGTTTCCACACATCAATACCACGCAGAATCCTTTAATAGACACACAGCACCGCTACAACTGTCCACTATTTGGAGAGGCTTCATACTAGTAATACTCTTTGAATAATCTTTTCCTTGAGTGTCCATAAGCAAGATAGTAAACGTCTACAAAGCTCCAGGGACGCTATTCTGCTGACCCTGACTTCCCTGATCTACGGAAATGATCTAGAAATGATTTATGGGGATTCATTACATTATATTAATTAACATTATTGAACAAAATCACCAGTTACATCAAAAGTTGTACCTATCTACCTGTCGTGTGTCGGTTTACCACACGTACATACCGCACACATACCATGTATAGTAACACACACCGCCTTCATTTGCATGACATTGATACAGAGTCATGTTAAGTAACAAGTTCTGACAATGTCCCTTTGTGTCGATATCAACATACATCACAAAATGCCATATTTAGAAATACTCCCCACTACCTCCAGAACCATAAAACACTAACATATTACTGATGTCCTGTAAACAACTCTTATTTCCAACTGTGCCATTGTTTTACTGTAACTGACCATTTTTTAAAGTTACTGACTGTAACTTTCAAATATGTACAAAATGTCATAAATGTGTCAATAACAATGATCAACCACTCAAAAGTCACTTAATTGACACGTATGAAATTGATTTTACAACACTAACTTCTGAAATATACTGTACATGCCCTCTCGCTCCACGTTATCACACACAAACACCAGTTGTTTTGAACGGGGTTTCTGTGACAGCATCATGGGAAGTGTAACCTAGCAAACTGAACCCTGGGAATAGTTCAAACACTCAGCGGCTATGGAAAGTTATGCATTATCACTTTAAAAGGATTATTACTCTAAAAGAGCACAGTAATACGCAAAGACCTAACCTGGATATCAACTTTTATATGTCAGTCTCTGCTGTCAAATGCACATTGATGAAAGAATATTAACCTTTCAGTGTAAACAGGCATAAACAGAGGAAGGCGTGCTGGCAGGTTGGCTGTACTTGAAGGGGCTGTGTGTAAATCTAAACTGTGCAAACGTTTACAAAGCGCATAAGTAATCAAAGAGCTGCCCTTAAAATGTCAAATACTAAATGTCACTTGGTGTTTTCCTAACTTGGCTTTGTCTGCCAGGAGAAGATCTGCACTAAATAGGAATGGCTTAAGGTTTAGCCAACCCAAGACCCACATCCTAATAAAGTCTGAACGAGCAGTCACTCATTCAGTCAGTGTCACCTCTCTCTCTCTCCCAATTTCCCTCTTTCCTTCAGTGCGACGCTAAGCTGTTAAAATCCCTAGAGTTTCTCAACATTCATTTGTGTAGCAGTTCCACTATAGGAGACACACACACACACACACACACACACACAGGTGCATGCATGCACCCACATACAAACACACACACAGACACACACACACGCATGCATACACACTTCTCCCTGTAGAAATGAAGGCAAACACAGCTCAACAAAATGGAGGACGGGATGAAGCTAACTCTGAGCTAACAGCAGAACTAGCAACAGAGCTGTACATATTCACTGGTCATATATTATATCCTCATACACAAAACCAGGCTCACAGCTACTTATAACCTTTCCTCACAGAAGAGAAGGAACAATGAATACGAATACAACTCTATTCATATATATCTATTCGGCAGTGTGAATCAGTTCTCAGGGATGGGATCAAGACATCGTTCACAAGCCCTGCATCTCTAAACTCAGCATCACACCGTGGTTCCAAGGTCACGTATCTTCACCTGTGAACTTCAATGTACATAATGTGTGTGGCACTGTTGCACTGGTTACTTTTCATCGGTTTGTTATGTACTGAAATGTCGTTTTGTTTTGTTTGTTTGTTTTTTCAACAAAGTGGTTATGTGGCAAGAAAAAGTAGAAAATAATGAGGAAGAAAGTAGAACAACAGGAACGATCAGGAAATGATTCCCCCCCCCGACAAAAGCTGAAAAATCACATCGCTGAAGTCCTTTCTCTTTTCGTGTCAACGTTACGTTCGCTGAGCATGCTTTTCACCACCGGTCCCACTCAATACTATTGTTCAGGTCCACTCCCCTGTTATCGAGCGTGTAGCTGTAATTACAGATATTGCTCAGGTATGCTCAAAACAGTTTCAAATAACCCCAACAAATCCTAGCTAACAGTAGCGCAGTCAGCTGGCCGCACAAGACAAGCATTGTACGGAGCCCGGTGAGCTCGTCTAGTCTATGCTCCATGTGTTAGCTGGTCCTGTAGCCTCTACCTGACCTGATGTGTGTCACATTAGTCCTGCTTATCAGGAGGGACGTAACATAATTGTTGAGCTGCTGTATTGAAAGAGATTACTGGTTCTTTTACAACTGAAGCACGCTTAAGCTAGTTACGTTCAATATACTCGGTGTAGAGTTTAATAAAGATAGGTAAGATAAGATAAGATAAGATAAACCTGTATTAATCCCCTGAGGGAAACTCGGGAGTCATAGCGACAACAGCGATGAGAATGAAACACAGGAGAGGTACAGATAAGAGTCCAGAACCAAACCAAGATAAGAATAAAGAGATATAGATACAAAAAATAAAGATACAATCAAACACTGTGTTTATATATATATAGTGTTTATACATAATGTGTAAAACGTGTGTTAGTGTGTGTTTTTGTGCATGGGTGTGTATTCCTCTCATTTCTTTACGGTACCCATCCATCACTGTTGTCTTTATGAAAATGTCTTTATGAAAATTGAGTCTGGGTGTGTGTGTGTGTGTGTGTGTGTGTGTGTTCAAGCCTGTGAATGTGTGCAGGATTGGTAGTCTGCCTCTATGTGTGCACGTGTGGCATTCAGTGTGTGTGTGTATGTGTGCATACGTGCACAAACGTGTACATGATGTTAGCTTGCTTGTGTGCTTGCATGACCTGAGTGTGTGTGTGTGTGTGTGTGTGTGTGTGTGTGTTCCAGCCTCACCTATATGACCCGGCGATGACCTCTTCACAGTCTATGATGATGAACTTCTCCTGGACCTGACCGGTGAACTTCTTCCCGCTCTTGGTGCAGTAAGTGTCACCACACACACCGCGAATACGCATGTTCTGGAAACATACACAAAGACGTGTCACATGTACAGAGACACACACACACACACACACACACACACACACACACACACACACACACATACCAGGCACAGAAAATAGAGAAGATCTTTTATAGCCTAATGACGCCTCACACACACACACACACACACACACACACAGAACAATCATTTTGGGGTTGGGTTGATCTGTCACCAACACCTTAAATAATACCAACAAGTACGTAAGTAAACTTTATGGGTAACACTTTACAATAAGCGTACAACAATTAACCATGAATTAA
>OMKK01074802.1:0-10076 GCA_900302305.1 Polymixia japonica
GGATGTCGTTCTTTCTCCCGGGTCATTATATTTTTTAGTAATCTATCTCTCTCTCTTCCTCTTTCTCTCGCTTGCTCACTCGCTCTCCTTCATGACCATGAAGAGGCAGCGTAAGGAGGGAGAGAGACGGAGATAGAGAGAGAGGGAGGGAGAGAGAGAGAGAGAGCAATACAGAGAGATAGCGAGCAAGAGAGACAGAGAGATAGTGAGCGAGAGAGACAGAGAGGGAGAGCGAGGAAGACAGAAAGATAGAGAGAGAGGCAGAGAGAGAGAGATAGCGAGCGAGAGAGGCGGAGAGATAGCGAGCGAGAGAGGGAGCTGGCAACTGGAGGTAGCCATATTGGATCGAGCTAAAAGCATAATCCTGGTCACGCTGTATCAGCAGAAGACGAGAGATAAGACAGGGAGGGATGCCTGCGCGGGGAACCCCCTCCGCAGAAATAGAGCGCACGTGTACACGCACGTACTGCAGATACAGGCTCAGGGAAAAAAATGCAAAGGTAGGCGGTGGAATAAAATAGCACATTGTGGTCCAGGTTATATCAGGTTCAGTGGTATTAAAGGTATTCAATTACAACATAGGAAATACTTTGACCTTAAATGACTGCAGCTGCAGTTCTGCTTCATTTTGTTTTTTATTCAGCCTCTACTAAACGATCACAGAATGAAATAAAAGCAGTTCAGACAGGCGTCACGCGGTGCGGTTATGTAGGACATATTTGAACATGATTCCTAATATAAACTAAACGCTTCATGTGCACACACATACGCTTTCGTCTTTACTTTAATTGTGGTTTGCAGACGTGCAGTTTTGAAGTGACGAAACAGACCGAGAGCATATGCAGACAAACGCCAAGTTCATCGGAGCTTCTCGTTTTGGAAAATCCTTCAGAGATGTACACGTTCCTCTGGAACCCTCCGCCCCTCCCTGCTCTGCATCGCCAGACTATGATGATGTGTCCTCCTGTTACCTAGCAGCTGTAACCTAGTGACCTGCGCGAGCACCGCGTGGACCCTGGTACCCATATTCTGTAAATTAATTCTGGGGCTAGAGATCGCTCCGTGTTGATGTGAAGATTCTCAGTTAACGTGCATCATAAAAGTGGATAGTTCAACCTAACGTTCAGAGGGCTACACCGGCTAGCTGACGGGAGCTACACGTGCACAACTGCAAACTCAGGCAGTCAATATGAGTGATCACGGCTGCCGGCTGTATCTGAGACACACGCCCGTTCCGCGTGAGCGATCGCTGGAAAGTGGGTGCACGTGCACGTGCGCATATGACCAAAGAAAATGCACGAGAAGCCTTTAAATGCGTGCGTTGTCTATCAATCAACATCGCCGGGTTGCTTATCGGTTCGTTGATTCCACGGAGAGTGTTCAGGTCCTGCAGCTCCACGCAACGCCATTTAGTGCACGCAAGCTGGGTCGAACGTGCACGTAAACACACACACACACACATTTGGCTAACATACCTCCTTATACTGTATATACTAAAAACATACCGACATAAACACCCCCAGCGCGCGCGCGCACACACACACACACACACACACACAGAACTTGAGATGAAGGTATTGACGAGGAGACCAGTGGCGAGAGCTGCCTGGTTGGGCTGAACAGTGGGAGAGACGGTGGTTTACAGTGATGGATCCAGAAATGATGTCGGTAATGGGAGGCAGCGCCGAGGAACCGCCTGCGGCCATCGTGCCTGGAATAGCTAATTAGCGCGCTGTTTGCTCTGCTTGTGTACGGAGGCGCACGGCATCGTGGGTGGTGCCCTGGTGTCTCTGTCACAGCAGCGTGGCTAATTTCAGATGCGTGGCGTGTAATGCACTAGTTAGTCGTTCACTATGTTATAATCTGCCTGGTGAGACGACACGCTACACGGCCTCTCGCTGTGTCTGCCAAGAGTCTCCGTACATGTACGCAAACACATACCGCAGCGCTATGAAGACACACTACAGCTGTTATTTCTGGATGTTTCTTTTTAGAAACAAATACTTGCCAAATGGAAGCAAGAGCAGTGACGAGGGTTTGAACAAAACAACGGCCCCAAAAAACAGTACAGGTACCATTCTCACAATGGTTTAGCAAAGGTGCAGTTCTCAAAAGGCCGTTCGGTTCTGTTGCAAAGACGCGGCTGTCGGGGGTTTGGTGGGTTTTATAACTTTACAAACGGCGGTCTGTCTAGGCTAACCACGCCACAGCATCAAACAACGTACGGGTCACGGATGACGAATTTCCTGTTTACTGAAACAAACTGAAAGTGTTTACTGAGACAAACCATCACAGAGCGTGTGTCTCTGACACGACCCCATGCTTGACAGGGTCAGGATGCTACGGTCCACCGTGGTGAACGCAGCGCCGAGGTCCGGGAGGACGAGGATAGCACAGTCTCCAGAGATCATATACCATAATGTGCAGCACTGGGATGTATATCAGCTCCAAAACGTCAAAATCATCATGTCGGGATTTAAAGCCTTTGCCAATAATAGACAACAGGCTAAATTTAGCCAAGCTTGAAATCTCCTCCCTTTGAAATAAAAATGCTAATAGAGAAACCAAGATAATCTGTCAGTGATTACCACTAACCGACTGAGATCATCAGTAGCCATGACAGGTGACATCACAGGAGAGACAGCGTCTGTGACGAGACTGTGATGTTTAGTTTTATAACTTCTACTTCAGGGATAAAAGGCAAGTTTCTAGCTTTCCATTTTTACCTACGTTCTCTACTTCTGCTCATCTTCCTGCAGCTATTTTTACATCCCATCATTCTTAAGATGCAGAGCGCTGGAGAGCAGGCTGACACAAAAATGAGGACAAGGCAAGATACTGGCATTAGGGATTGTTTTCTTATTCCAAACGAATTACTCTACGTCAGTGATTGTTTTCCTTTGTTGTTTCCTGTCGACCCTTCATAGCGTGCGTCAGGCAGCTCCAGTCAATCAATCTGACTGGATACATGGACCTACCAAGGCAGCGGGGTGGAGGAGGGGAACGAGTTCAACCCGAGTTCAAGCCCACATGATTACAAAGTCACTAAATATTCATTTATATCCGTGCAGCCAGTACAGTTGATTTATCATTAAAAATGCATCCTGTGGAAAGACTTTCAAAAGCATTATTTGATATCTAAGAGTTTCAGCAACAAACATGTAGGTTCTGTAAAATAACATTTCATGCATTAACTAATTCATCAAAAGGAGGTGTAACAGATTGTTTCAACGGTAGTGACAAATGACTAATCCAGAGGCCTTGCAGACAGAAGCCGTTGTTTGGGAATTTTCCACTGGGCTCTGTGACGGAGGAGCCGGTCGTAGCTAGCTAGCTAGCTAACAGCGCTATACTAGTTCTATATCTCAGGGTAGAACAGGGACTGAAGTGGACAAGGTGGGAGGTAGCACAACTTGTGAAAACTGCATGTTGAATAATTGATGATGTACATAAAGCATGGATGTGGAAGAGAGGAGAGAGGAGGCTAGGAAAGGAAGGAGGCCAGTGGAACAGAACGATAAATGATTTCACATTTTACCCACAGTAAAGCGCTGCTTCACCAGCCAGTTCACTCTGCCCTTGTTGATTTTCTCTCTCTCTCTCTCTCTCTCTCTCTTCCTTTCACTGTTCTTCAGCTCCTCTTCTCTTCTCCTCTGACCTCCTCTCTTTCTGCCTCGGCCCACTTGTTTACAGAAGGAGCCGGAAGAGCCACAAAGATTTTTCCAATATAAATCTTTCGATAAAACTGTCTGCGGGGCAATAATTGCAGCTGTTTAAAAATGCATTGGCTTTGAGCAAGGCAGCGTGGTGTCAGAGGTGTCGGCGTCCTCAGAGGCCGGTGTAAACGTGCCAGGGACCTCGCCGCCGCTTCCCCACGGTATAAATTATGAAAGATGTCTCCTCAAATTGGGTTTTGTATGCAGCGAAATGCAGGTGTATTTGTTTTTGCGTGTGGGAGGACCGTTACAGAAGCTGGAACAGAACCCCGAGCGACCGTATAGACGGTCAAACAAGTTGTACCTCATTCGCTCGCTGCAGAGAGCACGGCTGAGCCACGCTCACCTCCCGAGCACATTTGCACCGATAAATATTTCAGCGCTTCCGTCGAGGGACGTTTGTAATGTGCGTTGCGTGTTACTTCTGCACAGCGTAGGCAGAAACACAGACAGATAACGTCAAGGGTGATCCATCATTTTCAAATCACATATCTGTCTGAGATTGTTAACCGTCCTGCAGACGCGAGTCCCGTTCTGCGGCGGTTCTCAGAGGCTGCGTCTCGCCGGCGCGGCTCGCTCGACGAAATCTAAATGCGATGTAAAGTGTGAGTAGCGTTTCCTGCTCTAAATGCCGGAGCGCCAGAGGTAGCAATCAGCCAAACAATCACACAGTTTAATTTGCCTGAGAGCCTCCGTTTGTGTCTGATAAAAGGAGATGTCACATAAAACTACACTCATCGATCGAGTGTAAACATAAAACAAATCTACAGGATCCATTACTGAGCCAGCGCCGGGAGGAGAACTGTTCTGTGAGAGGTTTAAGACGGTTCCCCAGAGGGAACAGAGGACCACAGTCCATCATTACTCACTGAACGCAGGCCTGCTGAATCAAAGTAATGGACACTGTATAACTTTACAATGCAGCACTACAGTATATTAGAGGGGCGGTTCACCCAAAACGCTGACCGTGGCTTTTTTTAGATATTTGGGCAAAACAAATCGTTACTGTACGTCTAAATTTGACTGACAAAGAAATGCCTATCGCTTTCTGATCAAGCTCTAAAAACCCCAGAGCATTACATACTTTACATTACATTACATTACATTACATTACATTACATACTTTACATTACATTACATTACATTACATTACATTACATACTTTACATTACATTACATACGTTACATACTTTACAGACAAGGGGTTTATACACCATAAAATATACACAGTTACAATGTACACAAGTTGAATGTGTAAGCATTATTTTACTGGAGTGTAAGTGATTGTAAATCACCAGCCGTTTAAATCCCACGTGACGTTCTGTCCTTTAACCCCTGAAGTACGACGACGACATCGGAGGTTTGACTGTGGATTAAAAACAGGGACGTGTGGTAAGAAAAGGGAGTCATTTTATTCTGTGACGGGAGATAGATGAGTCTGAAGAAGTAATATGACAAGTCTGCCAGTGGCTAGTCTACTCTGGGTCTTTCAAGCAGCCTCGGCTGTGTTTTAATCATTGTGCCCCAGCTGTTTGGCTCCGTGCGGATCGGCCCATTAATTGTGTCCAAGGCTGCCAAATATCATAACCATCGGCTTCCAAACAGACACCCAAGAGAACTGACGCTTAGTCAGTCCCATCTGAAGGTCAGACCTGTGACCTTCAGCAGCAGAACCACATCAGGGCCACTGGGAAGTATTGGGAGAATTATCTTAAGTGAAACTAAACCATTATAACATAACAAACCATTACAACGTCACATTCTTTAGTGAGGCCTCTCTTACAGACTAGTAATGTCTTTAAGTAAACATGTCTTTAGGTATAAAGGCCTTGAATGCATTACAATAATTTATAACATATTTAATTTAACCAGCCAATTTCACTGATTACACCCTCATCCCCCCCATCCCCCCCCCCGGTTGAAGTTGTGCTAATTAGTGAAACCAGCTGGTAAACTGCTTCACTGGAATAAAACAACCTGTGTTCTGGCTCATGATTGCAGACCAATACACACGTGTGTGTTCCAGAGAGTACATCATACTGCGCCTGCAGATGGATCCCTGTGAAAGACATGATAACTCAGTTGGCCATTGAGACCCACTGCTGTTGTCGCAGATTGGAGAATACTGCACTAGTGTGTGCTGCATCCATCGCTGTTTTCTGCTCTGTCGTCATTCATAACTCATTAATAAACTTGCCATGGGAGGCGAGGCAATTTACATTGACTGGAGCTCAAATTGATATTTGACAGCAACAAATCAAAATGTATTACGTGCCTCATGGAGATAGATAGATATCATGGTGGAGTATTGGTGTAGTTTGACAGTATTTTGCCATATAGAGAGTATACTCACAATGTAAGCCTGTTAACAGATGCTAAATTGTGAAACAAACCACTTTACTCTGTCAGGGTTGTTCTTCACCCTCTTCTACAGGTGAATTGGATGATTTAGCAGGTAATTCAAACGTGTTGAAGTGTGCATGCACAGACATTATCAAATACGTCTCACGGTAAATAGGACTCTGTAAATGAGGGCAACCTCTCCCAGCTTCTCTCTTTCTCTGATACACACACACACACACACGCTGGCCACCCCCTCACTGTCATCCACCACCACCTTAAACACACACTCACACACTATTACACACACTGTTACACACACACACAAACACGCACTACTACTACTACACACACGCGCGCGCACACACACACACACACACACACCAGAACACCTACACACAAGACTAACTGCAGCATTTCCTGCAGGTTATTTCCCCAGGGTCCAGTATAATGTGTCGGACTGAGGTGGAGACATATATTATATAACTCCATGGGTCTCTTTATGGCTTGTTGCTAATAGGTTTTGTGTAAATAACAGCCTATGTTACCTAGATTACTTAAGCAAGCATCGCACATGTATGGTAATGTGCATTGAAGTCGGGTATGTTATGACGCAGGACAGATGCACTGTTTGTTTAAAACAAATAACTGCTAAAACTAATACTCTCACTGTCCTACTGACTCTCTGCCTTGAATAGTCACAAACACTACTGTAAAACTATCAAAGCTATACCGTTATAAAAGCTATACCGTTATAATACTGCAAAACTAGAATTAATTTCCCAAGCGAACAGTGGGAATCTACTTGAGGTAAAAAGGTAATTTGACCAGCTTTGGGGGGTGTCTCCAATTAAACAGCATATGAATAAATGGTGTGAATCAAGGCGATTGGAAAAGGAAATTAGAAATCAAAAAGCGAAAAAGATCCAGGCTGCCAGAATAAAGTGCTTTTATGGACAGAATACACAAAGCATTACCCCCAGAGATGAATTAACTACTTTACCCATGTTGTCATTTTACAATAGTTTTGTTTGTTGTCAAAATTAAATGTGTCACAACAGTGAAAGTGTTTTGTATATGTTCTCCCAAGCAGAGCTTCTTCCTGACAGGTCTGCACTGTACTGCAGAGACCAACCGATAGACACAACATACAGGATTCAAATGATTGTTGCCCGAGGAATGTCACAGAATAAGGCAATTTCATGCATAGTTGCCTACTCCATAGGGCAGATGGGACTCTTACCCACACACTTTTAATTCTGTGGGGCAAGACTTGTCTTTTTGTCACTGACAACTATGATGTTTGGACACAATAACTATGAATATAATAACACAATTACTTTTTTAAAAAGCAGACAATAAATCAGCGACACCCCTGTGGCTTACATTAATGGTATGACCCATGTAGTTGAAGGCTAGCTAGCGCGCTACTTAGGAATACAACAGAAGATAAATATCCTACCGTCAGAAGGTGAAGAGAGCTAGCCACACAGTTAAATACTAGACACAACACACTAGATTGCTGGGGAAGGCACAGTGTTTCGTAATTCATATATTTAATGTGGCGATCGATGTTGCATTACTGTACCTTAAAGTGGCAATCTTGAAGATCTCCGTTTCGTTGTCTTTGGCGGCACCTGTGGCGAAAAGCGGTAATTGCAGGTGTGTAATTGGACCTCACTTCAAAGGGAAAACATGTCACTAACGCTAATCTGAATCCATGGAGGGGAAGTCGCCACAGACACCCGGTTCTTAATACTCATAATACTGCAAATACAAAGGGCTTTCATCAGTGGACCGTAGGCTCAATCACCATTGTGTTACCTCTTTCTGCGATAGATAGTGACAGACATTATTTAAATGAAAATCTTCAGAGAACTTCAAGATTGCCGCTTTAATAATCGACCTACATGTCATCTTGGAAGGCTAATTTATTTTTCAAACAAACCCTTGAACACAAAAGACGGCCTTGATGTCACCTAACCTTGGTTTGACAACTGGATCATCCCCATACCGGAATACTGAATTTGGATTCTGCCTTCCCACTTTTTTAAATGAAGTTAGGCGCCCGTGATTTCTTGTTTATCGATTTTGTCTGCGGTCGTATCTGCGGCTCCCATCTCGTCGGTGACCTTTCCTATAGGTCAAGCTGGGGTCAATCTGAGGTCGCTTGCGGCGGTGAGATGTCTCCCCAGAGACCCCTACAAAGCAGCTCCTCTGATGGCGCAGTTCATTAAAAAGAAGAGAGCTAATTTTGTGAATTTAGGGGGATTAAGAGACTACATTAACTCCACCAATGGCTGTGTGGGAATATGGGGTATCGCCAAGCTTCCTCCTACACCGTTCTTCACAGGAGATCAAAGAGAAGTGGAGAGAGCTGAGACTCCCTTTGTGAATATGGGGAGAGACAGAGAGGAAGGGAAGGAGACATGTTCTTACTTATACAGGCTGTGGTGATGAGATAGAGTTTGGCTATCTTCGAGGCTTTATCAAAGCAAAATGACAGTCTGCTGCATCACCACTTCCTAAGGTCATCCCAGAGAGGTACACAAGCCCAACGCTGATGTATCTGCTTTCTTTATTTGCACAGCTAATATGGGTTTAGAAAGAGTCAACAAGAAGGAGAGATTAAAAAAATAACAGAATGGAAACAGCCTATATTTGATACGTATTATTAGGGGTGGACTATAAAATATGCTCTATTAATTATTAAAGATGGCACTTCTCAGCAGTGGGCCCACGTCATGTGCTTGTTGCAGTCAGTGTGTGTGTGTGTGTGTGTGTGTGTGTGTGTGGAGTCAACAGACTGACCTGGGCCCGCCCTGCAACCCCCCATGCACCAATGAACATTCAGATGGAGGCTGTCAATCAAGTCACACGCAAGCTGACATCTCTGGGAAAATAACTGGAAACTCTGCACATCCCTTCTAGATGTACTTGGACAGGTCAGACATTTTGTAAATGTAATCACCAGAAGAAGAAAGCTAACGCTACAAGCTAGCTGCACCACGGTCACGTGACCTCAGCACCACTAAGCTTCCAGCTTGTAGACGAGTTTCCTCGTTCGGCGCGATGACGTTTAATGTCCCCGACAACCTCTGTAGTCTCATTTAGCCACTTGTTAGCAACCGCCCTTTTTAAGACACGTAAAAGCTGCAAAATTCACGAGTGTTGTGTTTACTGACATCGTAGAACAAAACGTGAAAGTCTCTTCAGCTTGTTGTTAACCACAGACCTTATTTCAGGGATCTAACCAAAAACCCATTGACTTTGAGACGAGGGAACAGAAAGTGCAAAAATGCGACCTCTTTTCCTTCTTTAGGATTCATTCCTGCAGCACTATAGCTGACTGTATACTTACCAGCATAATGTTTTAACGGGGAAGGAGAGGATGACACAGTAACGAAAAAAAACGTTAAAAAAAAAGCTCTCCGCCATCAATTTCTGTCATCCAAGCATGTCATCCATAATAAAGTATGCTTAGTATGTGTGAAATGGCTTTCTGGCAAGGAGACCACATGAGAGGAGAGGGGAGGAGAGGAGAAGATGGAAGGAGAGAGGAAAGGAGAGAAGATAGGAGAGAAGAAAGGAGAAGAGGGAAAGAGAGGAGGAGAGGAAAGAGAAGAGAGGAGGAGGAGAGCAAAGGAAGGGAAATTAATATGAGGAAAGGAGAGTAGAGGGTAGGCAGCGAGGAAGAGGAGCGGGCCAAGGAGGAAGTCTGAACACACAGACACAAGTAGTCAGCTGCAGCTCAGTCGTTAGCAGACAAGACTGATTCCACAATGCAAATACAATCTTTCTCCCGTTCTCCACAACCCTCCCCGCCCCTCTCTCTCTCTCTGTCTCTCGTCCTCCTTGTCTACCTCTCATATCTACTGACATGCATCTCCATACATCTGAAGGGAGGCCCGAGGGCGTCGAACAAGGAGTGTAGATGAACATAGGAGGTGACACAGAAAGTGAAGTTATAAATCAAAGCAGAACTATGGAGTCTTAATGGTGGAGGAAGGCTGGTTGGAA
>OMKK01074807.1:0-10710 GCA_900302305.1 Polymixia japonica
GCCACTTGGAAACTCTCTAACTCTTCCCGTGTGTGTGTGTGTGTGTGTGTGTGTGTGTGTGTGTGTGTGTGTGTGTGTGTGTGCGTGCGCGTGTGTGCATGCGTGCATACAACAGTCTAAAACCAACAACCTAACGGGAATTTATGTGTGTCAGTGTGTGACTTGGTAGACCACCAAACCAGACCAACTATGGCACATCAGTTATTGACACAATCTTAAAATAGGCCTGTGATGGCCACAATTTCCCATGTACAGTGGATACTACAGTGTTGCGGTATAAAAGAGGGAGAAAGAGTGTACTGTACCATGAAAGATCCATCACTTGACTTCTCACTCCACTCTACTATGAAACTAGGAACTGGCAACCGCTTGAGGAGTCATGTGTTTCAAGCAGCGGCTGTTGTGAAGTGAAAACAATGGAAGGGGGAGGGAAGTGCGACATCTAGTGGCTGAATGTTGTCAATTGCACCTTTAAATTACAATTTAAGTTCCTATAATATTATTCTTTATATCCTTCTTTGCATGCCTGTGATGGGCCCTGCTATGTGACCTGTAGTGTGTTTAACATATTGCTGTTTTCCTTGTGTTTTTATTACCTATTGCTTGTTTGCTACTGAGTTTGAGCTTCTCCCTTCAGGTCGTAGGTTCCAGCCCCCAGCTGTTAAGAAAAACAGGTCTAGACAGTCATTTATACTTCAAGCTATTCTTCTACTTAAACACACTGGTTAAGGTAGTGTTAATGCATTACTGGATTTTTATTTGATTGTTTTTAATATTATTATATTTAATTTATTTTTATTCTATGGTTCCAGTCAGTGGACTGTGTGGACCACCCTTTCTTTTAGCAAGTCTGTTATGTTTAACTCTGCTGTGTAACCTGTGTCATATGATCTAATGTACAGTGTGTCATGTATTTGTTCTGTGTTGCTTAATACCAAATTCAACTCACGGCAAACAATTTTCCCCAAGGGGATAATAAAAGTAAAGTATAGCAGTAAAGCAAAGAGTCAGTCAGTGAGTCAGTGACGGACAGACATTTGCGTTTATAAAATAATTACAAGTACTAGGATCTTGCCACAGTGACTTGGTGCACATAACATAAATACAGTAAAATAACAGACACCTTGTACCCAAAGATAGTTGAGCGGTCTAGTCTGCCACCTTTGGTGCTGCACATGTGCCCAGCTGGCCTGGCATTGAATACCGCCACAGACTTTGTTCCTGTGTCTCCTCTAATCTGTTTCCTTTACTGCCGTCTGAATATATAGACAAATGCAAAAATGATGAGTGGGCTGCCCACTCCCCTTTTAAAAAAAAAAAAATGTAAAAGACACTACCGTGTAAGATTTAACACAATGTAAAAAATATATAATATCACCTCTTTTCGTGTGCTTATCTTCCTGAATGATGCTGGTTGGTGTTCCCATCATAAGGCCTATGCACCAGCTAAGCATTCATATTCTTATACGCAGCCTGAACATGATATCCACAGGGTTCATAGTTTTGCAAAATGATATAAATTAGCTAAATTCGTTTTAGATATGGACAATTATAGGTAATTAATCTGATATTGTCAAGATTTATTTTTATAAAACACATATCATAGATTGGCTGCCTGTCAACATAGCTAAAAGAACTGATTATTTGACTTGCCCATACTTGTGGGTTATGTGTATAGCTTACAGTATTGCCTATTTCAAGACCTTGTACAATTCAAGCCTAAGAAGGATATTGATTGTATGATTATGAATACAGAACACTTTACACACCTTGAAATGTTTGAACAAACTTTGTAAATAATAATAACCTTGTGTATGTTGATTTCCTCCAAGTGTAATAATTTAGCTTTTCAATTGAATATTCTAAAGAGTTTAGAGGCAAAATAATCCAAAAGTAACTGATAACCCCATGCTATTCGGTTGAGATAATCATCTGGATTAACCTACATCATCCAATTTATTACAATCTATGCGTGTAATAAAGTGGTTACAATTTAATGTAATGTACAATGTTATGGTTATATCCTTTATAGTCATATTTGATTTACTTTGTAGTGATGATGTCGCGATAAACACCGTATGCCACTTTCTGACTCACAGGACCAGCTGTAAAGCCAAAGATGTTGGTCTTTAAATATCAAGATGGCTCACACCATTCAGACTACGGAAACCCTTGTCCGTTTACATACACCTGATGAATTTAAATTGTTAATGAATATTCATGTTAATGTTTAGAAGGGTGGTCATAGGTAATACGTAGAGCAGCTAATTCATGCAAGAACATCATGAAAATGAATTACTGGCATCGTACCCATGTGCGAAAAGGATCAGCTGCTAAACAAAATGTTTTTTTTACCTATTTAAAGACGTGTTTAGGTCTCATACCGCCATCAGTAACTTGCTACGACCATAAACATTACGCTGTTTGGCTAAATCAAATAAGCCAATCGCAGAAAAAATATGTTGGAACGAATGTCCAATATGTTTTGCCTACCAGTCAAAAAAGTCTAGTCTGCTTAACGGGATATTAAGAGAAGATAGAAGTCGCCGGAAGTGGAGTCTCTCGCTTCGCCTGTGTTCTCTGTGACTCACAGCACCAGCTGTAAAGCAAAGCGGCATCAGCTGAGTTTGGATGTAGCATCGCCGTTGTAGCTAAAAAAAACAACAACAAAACACAGCAATTTACCAACACGTAAAACACGGCATTAGGATTTACAAAGTTACGCATTCCTATTCAGTAAGTGGAATAGCTGTCACCAGACGGAGATAAGCAGAAGAGAAGATAGGCAGTGGAGAAGTAACGTAACGTTACATCAAACCCGGCAAACAAAGAGATCCCTTTCTCAACGACAACATTTTTCCTCCATATTCAATAGTTATGAGTCATGTGGCCGTCGAAAATGTCCACGGTCTAGAGCAGCAGGTAAGAATTGGTATTTAAACCTGTCTTAAATCAGCAGCTGATGAAAAAAGGGGTAAATTACTGTCGCGGAGCATTAGCTTAGCTAGCCCAGAAGCACAACGCTAACGTCAGATGCTAGGCTATGTCGTGCTAACGTTGGGTACGTTTGGTGATTCTGACGTGACGTGACCGGACGAGTCAGGCGAGGGCGGAGAGAACCATGTCAAGTGGAAACTCCGTTTGCACCCCTTGCTACGAACCTGAAAACGTAATAATTAAACTATGAGCGTTTTCTGAAATGTACAATATGTCAGAAATTAGGAGACAATTACAATATTTTTCTGGTGTTGCCTACGTCCTACGTAATGCCAGACGTATTAGAGAAACACAAATCGTACACTGGTGCAAATTTGGGTCCTTGTTTATATTCATGTGTGTTTATTTTGTATGTCTGAGTCGAGACCGTGGATCATCTGGATGTTGGCCTAGAGGCCAACTAGCGTATGACGGCTCTAACGGTATAATAAAACAAACGCACCCTTAGCTATTAGCGCTACTGCGTTTGTTGTGTCTGATAAAATGGAGGTATGCGGTGCCGTGGCTAGTGGGACACAAACAATGCGGCGTTTAACCGTTTTGCTTACTTCGCCTCAGATAGTCCATGAAATTAACACGTATTTTAAAACATCCCGAAACCCACTTGAAATGTGCTTTTCTTCTGCGTCACCGATAATCTACCTAACGGAAGTGTGGCCAAATCCGGCCACATTCTGCCAAACATCGGCCATCAACACTGAATATTATTTATCCGAGACTGTTTCATTTAAGTTGCGCATGGATCGTTGAAGCTTTATCTGTCTTCTTTTGGACCGAACATAGTTTTTAGTGTAGTATAAAAGTCATTATCTTCTAGAGGCTGTAAATGAATGCCAGTGCCTGATTTTAGCGATGCGAAATGCTCGCTCAAACCCGGACACGTCAGTCACAGCGTCTCATGTTATCGTATTTTTTCTGCCTCCTTTACACCCTAACAACTAGTGATGCCAACTAATTTAAATACTGACATTGGCTGGTCTAATATTTCAATATAACTGTTTTGAAGCGGTAGAGTAAAAAAAGGTAGACGGTCACCAACAGACCTAGTCGTCGGAAAGCGTTCGTTCTGTTTGGTCTTCGTATCTGGTTGTCTTTAGATGTATAAATATCACTGAATGCTGAATAAATGTAACATTTAGCTTCTCAAATATGTGTGCTTTCACGTCACCCATCTTTCGGTAGTGGTTTCCACGTAAACTCTTGGCTAAAAGACCAGAAACGGCGTCAGTGTGTGAGTGTCCGGATTTGGCCACACTGCTGCTGACTATATCTTTGGATCCTTTTTAACAAGCTACAGTAGTGAAAGAAATTGGGGGAAACGACGTAATCAGTTATAAATCATTTGCCATCACAACAGTGTTTGGCAAGCATACTGTATTTAGGCAGTGGATGACTTGAAGTTGGATGGCATCCACCTCTTTGCAAAAATTGTGCGTTTCCCTTTTAAAGGTGCCATCTGTAAGATCAGCACACTACTGACTAGGGGTGTAACGGTACAGAGGTTCGGTTCACACCACAGTTTGGACCTCACGGTTCGGTACAACAGGAAAAATGCAACAAAAAAAATCAAATGCACAAGGCTAGGTTTCTTTTCATTTACAGTACTGCAAGTTACAGTTTGTTCCACCTAATGTCGTATAGTCCCCCCTGAGATAGTTGGTACCATAGACATATTACATAGACGCCGCATTGGCCTTTGGATCGTATGTCAACGTTGCCGCCATATTGGACCGGGCAAGACTGACGCGTAAACAAATACAAGTAAACTGGGGAGCTGCGATTTTTCTGGATAAAAAGCACTATGTTATATAACCATTATATAACACTATAACTGATTTCAATGAGTCGTTTTTATATTCAAGGATTTATGATCTACGTGGAGTTAAAAAAAAAACTTTTTTTCAAAACTTTTTTCTACTCCAGGTATAAACCCTTGAATATAAAAACGAACCATTGAAATCGATTGAGAAATCCAGAAAAACTACAGCTCCCCCGTTTACTTGTATTTGTTTACAGACCAGTCTTGCCCAGTCCAGTATGGTGTCGACGTTGACGTATTGCAGCAACGGGCCGAAGCAGTCAATGTGGTGTCTATGTATATATGTCTATGGTTGGTACAGCTTGTAGTGTATTAAGCAGTAAATGTAAACAGTGTGTGACTGACTCAGTTAGACAGCAATCAGCTTGAGCTAAGCTTAGCATGGCATGTTGCTAACTTGCTAATGGCTTACAGCTTAAAGTTTCTGGGTGGAACTCACGCTTGTGAAATTTGGTTCCGCATTACATTCATCAATCTTTGTGCATGAACCATAAGGTCTGTGACGGTTCAGGACGAATACACTTACTGTCACACCTCTACTACTGACCTGTAGTGCGATGAACTACACTAACAAACCAAAACAATACAGTGGTCCGGCTTGTGCAGGGCGAGGGGAGGATCTGTTTGACAGGCCATCAAAGCAAAACAAAGACCAGAAGGTAGAGGGAAACGGCACCACTGAAGCACAATCAAATCAGAGAGTGGGGAAACTTTCAGACAATCGCCATTATACTATATTTTAGGAAACAATGTGGTAATTTTACTTTTTATTTTATTTGAACATATTACAGATGGCACATTTAACTAAAGTTGCAAGCTGTGGTAAAATTATGAAAATTTCAAATTTACATGCACTTTAACTTTTATTAAATCTGAACAATTGAGCCACTCTCTTTAGCAAGCATCGGTTATGATGGACAGACATGTTTAAAGTCGAAAGCTAGCGTAACACTCTGCTTTAAAAAGCAGCACTCTGAAACCTCAAGTACAAGCTATATTGTTAGTGTCTTACAGAAACTTTGCATCTCCTACAGTGAAGTTTTTTATATAAGCTATTTTCCAACATCGACTACCACAATGTTTTGCATTGTATTATCAGTGTTATGGCCTTGTTTTGAGACATTCACCCACTGAACAACTGTCCTACCATTTAAGAAAAAAAATGAAATCAGAGAAATATTGTTTCTACTGGACACTACTAAAATGTCCTGCAAAAATGGCACTTAATACTTAAAGACAGTAGTACTAAATAGTGGGCTTTTACATTAAAATGGAACTTTTGTGAGTATATTTTTACATATGCCAGTTTTCCACAGGTATCCTATTAGAAAACACTTATTACCACACAGTATGTGACCAAGATTTCCTCAGAGGCTTTGCATTGTTCTGACCCTAGATGCAAGTAAATGCAAATGAAAGACAGCTATGCCTTGGGGTCGTTTGGGCTTTAGTTCCAGGGCCGAGACAAACCATTTACAGCGCTTTGCAAAATGTCTAAATAGGAAACTTGAAGAGCTTCTCCTAAATTCCTGAACATTTTTTAACATCCCTAAGGGTTTGTTGTGTGCACACTCAGAAACACACAAGCACAAACATTCACTTTGTGGGCATTGCCGCATTATGTGTGAATCTTATAATTTAGACCACTAAAAATCAGCAAACTTAGTATTTAATATCCTTTGCTGTCTTCATACACACATACACACCGATCAGAATAGATGGATACCATTATAACCATGAAAAAATGTCTAATCTTAAAGGTCTGAAGCTTCTTCTTTTTATCCTTGGTGGTAGTTTTGAATCTCATGTCAAAACTCTCTTTGTAGTTTTAACCAGAACTCTGCTTACTTGCTAGACTTGTATTTGTTATCTGGTACCATTCTATTACATCAGGTAACGTCGTAAACTATTAGGCTCGATAGACCTCTGATCTGAAAATGAATATCTACTCGCAGACATTGTGTTTCTCTGTTTCCCCAGCTTGCTGTCCTAGACTTGAGCTCAGCGGACGGACAGGGGGGCGGTACTGGTCGTAAGTAGCCCAAGATTTCTTATTTTTTATTGGTGTAATTCATTGGCTGTTGTTTGGATGTGACTCTCATCAATACGAAGTATGAGAACGTCAGAGGAGAATACCGGTCCATTTTAGTTTTTGGTCTAAATGCCCTGAGCAGGCTAGTGAATACCTGCGAATAGTGACAATGCTCTCCCAAAGCCAGAAACCAGGAAAGTAAAGGCTGTTTTGTGCTTCGGCAGAGTACGCCTAAAAATGGGTCTGTGTAGGTGTTGTGCAGCATGTACGAAGTTGCAGACCAGGTCTGAGTAGATGTCAGACACCTCCTAAAGAATTTAATCACATGTAGTTAGCAACCATAGGTTGCACACTCTGCACAGACGATGATTGGTTGACTGGTGAATTGAGGCGCGATTTCTGCCAAAGGTCACTTGTATAGTTCACTTCCTCTTGCAAATTAAAACAAACAAGCATGGAGCGATTTGTTTTTTCGACATTCTCTCAGATACAGGCACGGGTCAATCAATGACAGGCGCAACACCATTCGAAAACTTCCTCAGTACTTTCATCAAGATATAATTTATGGGCCTTGTTTAATTTATCATTCATCTATGGTCAAAAATTTAATTAGACGGCCTGCGCAACCTGTGCAACATGCTGCACAAGTATAAATGCTCTGCCCATGCCGCACATCATGCAAAGTATGCGTACTCCGCAGAAGCATAAAACAGTCTTAAGACTTGAACCTGTGATGTCATGAAGATGTCACAGCTGAAGGTATAGAGAGTGAATTAGGAAAGATGGGAAAGCTGACTGTGAGAGCACCGAGGAGGATGCTCTGGGACTATATTTTCTTGTGAACAAATGCATTTAAAATTGCGAGCTATAATCACTATTTCGTTTATGTGATTAATTTAACACATTTACGGCATCTCCCACAGAACAGAAGAAGATCGAAAGCTTTGTAAATGGTAAGCTGGCTAGAATAACCAAGAACACTTACTATTTGGGTGTTCAGCCAATGTTAGCCAACACGTTGGGTAGCTTTCTTGCTTGCATGCTTGAATGTGTAACGTTAGTTATTTTGTTCAGTTTTGATTCTAATCATAGCTGTCCAAATAAATATTCAACTCACTGGGTTGACAAGGATGAGTGTGGTCTCACAATAAAATCACAATAAAATCATCTCCCATGCCAACTTTTTTTGAGGCTGAACACCAGGAAGTACTTCTGTGCGTATTCTCTCTAGCTTAACATCAAAATACAAAGACAAAACTTTCTAGCTTATTCTCCGGGAGAGAACTGCTAAAATTGCTCTAAATGTGTTTGCTATCAGGAAATGGCGATTACAGCTCGTAGCTTTAAATTTATTTGTTCGGAATATGTTCACAAATTTGCTAAATGAGTTTTGCATATTTGCAAATTGTCGTTCACAACTACAAAATTTATCACAAGTTTGCTAGTTGTGTTACAACCTTACACATCTTATAATACAAGTATGACAGCTTGTGTCATGATTTTCTGCAGGAGAGCACTGCTAAAATTGCTGCAAATGTTTTTAATGAATTACAAAAGGCCATAGTGAAAATTTGTTTGCAACATTTAAATGTGTCAAATGTGTAAAATGCGGTTTGCAAATAGCTGTTTACAAATACAAACTGCATCACAAGTTTGTAAATTGTGTCGCACACATACATTTTGCTTTTGAACTTTACGGATTAGACTACACATTTGTGCATTTGTGTTACAGGTTTGCAAGTTGTGTTACAGCCTCTCGAATCTTACAACACAACTAATTTTGGCAGCGTTTTATTCCCATAGTAGCCTGTTGAAATGCCATTTAGCATACCAATATTTTTCATATACCGCATCCTTCAGTAAATAGAAATACTAGCTTGGATAGTACTTACTGTTGGGGTTGTTTTTACACTGAACAATAGGTTTAAACAGTTGACGGTGTAGTTATTACCTGATGTGAATGTACTGAACAGATGCTAGACAAAGACTCTCTTTCTCTCCAGGGCGATACATTCCTCCACACTTACGGAACAAAGATGTTTCCAAAAATGGTGAGTCTGGTCAAGTTGGGAAAATAAATTTCCTATTTGTGGCGGAGACCACACCTGAACACAAGGTAGTGAGTGAGTTTGATGCCCACCACCTCCAATGGAGCTTCTCACCGTCCTACAGCATAAGCCTGCAGTTGTGCTGGTGTGAATTTGTGATTATCTATAACTATACATGCAGACAATTGAATATACTGCTACGGTTGCTTAGGATTTAAGAATTCTTTTTTCTTTCTTTCTTTCTTTCAGCAGGAAATGCGTTCGTCGGTAGACAGGGTGGCTTCACTATGGCGCCTGCACCCAACTGTAAGTTCCTTTACTTCTCCAGGGCAGCTAAAACTAAGGCAGGCAAAAAAAACACCATCTGTTGGATACCCCCAAGACTCTGGTATTGTCTTAATGCGAAACCATTTTGCAACTAATGTCACAGAGGACACTTAATCTGAGGCAAAACGAGCAAAGCACTGTTGACACTCAACGTTGACTAATGAATTGTATGTGTAGTTCAGCCAAGCGGCTAGGTGGGCCAGTCACACTCCATTTAGCAGGTTTATCAGACTCTGAAAGAACCACATGGTTCAAATTGCAATTACTTTCTGTGATGCTTCACAAGGTTTCCTTAACATTTCTCTGTTCATGTTTGATTTTATAAATCATTTACTAAACTAGCTAGTGGCAAGCAAGGAGTCACTTACCATCTTTTTTAGCTTATGCGTGTTTTCTTAGGTACGTGTCCTGTGCTTAAGAAATACCAACATCTTGCATACAGGGGTACCTGTGTGAAAGCAGTAATCCTGAGGATGTTCTTTACCAGGACATGAGATCGTAAAAAATGAGTCATTTGGATTGCCTTGTATATACCATAACGTATGTATATACCTGTCCACTGCAGATGGAGTGGGCGGCTGGGATGGTGGACGTAACGCCTTCGTAAACGGCTACCATGACAACAGGATGAATGGCGGGAATACATTCAGCCGCGGCCCTCCTCGCATGGAGCGGGGCAGGGGAGGAGTCGGAGGAGGGGGTTACCGAGGCAACAGGGGCGGGTCCTTCAACCCCATCAACCCCATGCAGCCAATGGCCTTTGGCGGTTACGAGACTAAAGGTGGGGTCAGCATGAAAGAAATATTTAGGAATAAATTGGTAATATAATTATTTTCTGGAAAACCAATACTTTTAATCATCATATTTATACAATCTCCGTGGCGGTCTTTATTTTTATTTAATTGTTTGATGGACAGTGAAGTGAAGTTTCATGAAGTGGCCCTATAGTTATGATGTTTCCCATTCTAATGTACAGATGCAGGAGGTTGGAACACAGCCAAGGACGCCTATAGCAGCTTTGGCAACAACCGGGGGAAGTCTGCTTTCTTCAATGACCGGGGCAACGCTAATAGAGGAAGGTAAGGCCATATACAGGCACATACAGTGGATATCAAAAGTCTAAACACCCACTGAAACGTTCTTGATGCCTTGATTTCAGGTGAGGGTAAATTAGCTTTGTGCATGCTTTGCAGTGTGATAAGTTAAATCTTAAAACAACGTAATCCGCAAATATCAAGGGAGTGCACACTTACGCAACCAAGGTGATTACATTTTCCATTAATAATCTAAATCTGTCAGAGTTTTTGTGTGCACAAACTAAATGTATAACTACAGCACCTCCACCACAAGAGCTGCTCTTTGAATGAATAACTACAGTACCTCCACCACAAGAGCTGCTCTTTGAATGAATAACTACAGTACCTCCACCATAAGAGCTAATGAGTGGATTTAGATAAGGATAAGAATGACCACAGGCATGCACAGTG
>OMKK01074808.1:0-10722 GCA_900302305.1 Polymixia japonica
CCCCTTCCCCCCTCTCCCCCTCTCTCTTTCTCCTCTCCTCTCCTCTCCTCTCCTGTGTTCATCTCTTCTCCACTCTGCTCCTCTCATCTCATCCTGCCTTCATTCACTCTCTCACTGCACGTCCCCCTTCCTTCCTCCTTCCACCCTCTTCTACTCTCCTTTCCCTACATGTTCTTCCTCTCCTCTCCTAGTCTCGACCAGTTCATAAATGCAACTATTATAGCTCCACAGTGTCATGATTAGTTCTTTCTGTTTTGCCTTGTTTTGTTATAGTTCTGTTCTTTTCTTGGGTTTTGCCCTGCGTGGCTTTAAGTTCATTTTGTTTGTTATCTTGTTGCCTTAGTACTGTAGTGTTCTCCCCGTGTTTCTCCATCTGTCCCTTGCCCTCTCTGTATCTCTTTGTCTCTCTCTCTGTGTACCTTTGCCCTCTCGGTGTCTCTCTCCCTCTGGTTTCCCCGTGTTCCCTCAGGCCCAGTGTTTCCCCTCGTGCAACCTGGTGTCTTCTTGTCTTGGCTGCGTCTCGTTTTGGTTGTTTCCCGTTTCATTGTCTAGGTTTCATCTGCTGTCCTAATATAACTACTAAAATGTTATTCTGCTGTCGCCAAACAACTGTATAGTATCTCCCTGCAGTGTCGATATAGTATAGTTGAAAATAAAGAAAAGCATAATATGTCCCCTAGCTAACGGCGTTAGCTCAGAGTATTTAATGGTCTAATATTTTATTATTATTATCTATATATATTAGATAATATTATTATTATCTAATATATATATATTATTAATGTTTTGTAAAAAAAAAAAGTGTTTAGTAAGGAGGTGTTATTTCATTCAAATGATTCAGTTTGGTATACAAACTTGTTGCTTATGTTCCCTTATGTTCGGACACACAGCCATACACTCAATGATACCATTCAACTCACACAGGAATCCAATTCAACTCATAATAGTTGAATCATGCCCATTGCTCAAACTACTGTGAAACTTACATACATTTGGGGATTTTTTTCTTTCTTTCAGGGTCCTGGCTGGGGGTAGATGGCTCGTAATCTTATTCATCCACAAGTTTCATTTTCAACGACTGCAGACTATCAAGTGGCAAATGCTGGTAGATTTTCTCCTTGGTAAGTAAATTCCAGAGGGTCACCTGCAACACTGGCAGGTAATCTTAAGAAAACATATGACCACCTAAGCTGGATGATGCAAAATTGCTGTTATTGATATAACTTCATCCAGGCAGATCCGTCTTACAGTCTTTAATTGTACCTTTTGAGGGATCTGTTAACATAAACTTGAATGCAGCTGATTCATTAAACAGCGGCACAGTTCATTTGCTGTGATGAAGGCAGGGTTAATTTGTTGGAGTCTTGTATAATGTGTGGCATAAATACGCAAGAGTGCTATGCTAAGTATGTTGTTGATTTGTGTAATTGCAGGATGTGCTTTCTTTTTCTCTGTGTATGTAACTTTGATTAGCTGTTTTTGGTGAAGCACTCCTCATTACAGACAATTACTGTTAAAGCACACTCTTCTTCCTCTATCATCAAGAGACACCTTTTGCTCCATTGAAGGTTAAAAAAAGACTGAATGCAGAGTTATACAATGTTTGTTTGAGGTTTTCCATCCAAATTACACTAGTGATAGCTATTCTGAATAAGAAAATCTAACCACATCTCTTACAAGTCAGACTGATATTGCAGATGTTGGCAAAACTTTCAAATTAAGGGTTTTTCACAGTGATTTCCTTTGTGGATTGTCTTTCAGATCTTATTAGGTAAATTCACCCAAAAGTAGAGTTCAGATCTTATCTTTACTACCTTGGAACAAATCTGGTGAACAAATCCAACCAAAGCTAAAATAAAAAAAGGTTCCAACTTTTATGTCAACAGAGCCTTACTTTGTGCCAATTCTATTCAGAACTGTGAACAATATTACAACACGAAGCTCAATTGAATGTAAAATATTAAGCAAATATTCCATGTCTACCGAGTCAATCGCCCATTCACTGTTACTGGAGCAACTATTCACTGTTCAACTACTGATTGCATCCCTGTCTCTTGATTGGATTGCCAGAATCTTAGCCATGAGGGAAGGTTGCCCAAGCTTACATTGTATCAACATATGAAAAGGAATTTGAGAATAGAAAATAAATATGCTCATTGCTGCTTGCTTTGTGTTCTGTTTTGAACTGAGTGACACTGACACATAATATCCAGCCATACAGCTGGTTAACGGAGACTGGAAGGTGGCATTAACCGGTCCTACTGAGGTAGGAAGTTGATGGCATAATGTGCCTGGGAGTGGCATCCCAGCCTTCCTTGTGGATTTAGATTAGATTAGTTTATATTATATTATATTATATTAGATTAGATTAGATTAGATTAGATTAGATTAGATTAGATTAGATTAGATTAGATTCATTAATCCCTTTGGGAGAATTTGGTATAGGCAAGCATATAATACAGGATATTGGTAAATAAGTAAAGTAAATAAATAAAGGAATACATACAAACCCAATATGGGAGAATCGGTAAAGGAATGCCTATATGTATTGAAAAAACAACATGCATTTACATTAAGGTTGTTCAATATACAAGACAAGGTATATCTACCAGATATAAGATAACATATGAGGAAACATATATACAAGGGTGGGTCTGAACGTGCACGTTTAATATGCTAAAATAACACATGTTCAGATATTATATGCAGATCATGCACAATAATGCAGATCAGATGGAGCAGCAGAATTAACTAGTGGCAGAGTAATAACTAAAAACTATTGAATTTTCAATTTGACATAACAAAAAATACTACACTTACATCCCTTTTTAATTTGTCTTGCCAGTATTGTAAAGGGTGCAAACCCCTTGCCAATAACTGTTAACCTC
The DNA here is from genome assembly GCA_900302305.1 of Polymixia japonica. Taxonomy (NCBI): domain Eukaryota; kingdom Metazoa; phylum Chordata; class Actinopteri; order Polymixiiformes; family Polymixiidae; genus Polymixia; species Polymixia japonica. The sequence continues at coordinate 2,889 of OMKK01074808.1, forward strand.
AGATCAGACAGATTGGTGGTGCTTACTGTATGGAAACCATGTTAAACCATTAAACCAGTGACCCTTTCAACCATACACTCATTTCTAATAAACTGAAGTGCTCTGAATTATGTAAAAAGATAGAGACGGAGTGAGAGAGAGAGAGAGAGAGAGAGAGAGAGAGAGAGAGAGAGATGACAGTCATGTAGAGTCATACATATTCAGCTATTGAGTCATACATTATTTCTCCTGGCTTCAAGCATATGCAGCTGTCTTGATTTATTTTGTATGTCAACGTATAACGTCTGGGGCTGGACATTAATGACTATCTGCAACTCTTTCTCTCCCTTCTCTCGGCTTTTGTCTCTAGCTTACTTTTGGCTCCTTTCCATTCTGAATATGACTGCTTGGGGTTTACTGCTAAAGGTTAATGACCATCTATTTCTTCTTCTGTCTCTCTGTGTCTGCCTAACCTCTGACCTGCAACATTTTTACTATGACTCTTTGGGATTTGTTGCCGGAGGTTAATGATCACATATACTTCTTTGCTCCTCTGTTCTCTCCGTTTCTGTCTGGCTGTGTCTCCCTGGTGCCTATGTCCTGTTTCATTTTGACTGCGACTGCATGAGTTCTGGGGCTTTAAAGAGAGAGAAAAAGACAGATAGATAGAAAAGAGAGATAGCTTCTCTGTCCTGTTTCATTCTGAATGAGAGGGTCTAGAACTGGACATTAATGACTTCCTGGATGTCCACTTCTGCTTCTTGTCTTCTGTCTGCCCTCTTTCATTCTGAATGTGACTGTACGAGGTCCGAGGTTAGACGCTAACAGCGAGCTAAAGCTACTCCTCTCACTTCGGTCTCTCCATCCTTCTGTAGCCTCGCAAGACGTACGAGTCTGGTGAGATGCCGGCTACCCTCTCCCTGAGGAGGCTAGGAATAAGGTGGGCCCGCCCATAATGTGGACAGTTCATTCAGCTTTGGCAGGCTGATCCAAGGGGGGTGATAAATCCTCACGAAGACGGCAAGAATTGTTGACCGACATGTTAGCAAAATGTCTACACTAATGTTAGCTACTTGCTGGTCACTGCTGGCTAGCATCTTCAGCGGGAAAACAAAGTCATAAATCTTACAACTGGGATTAATTTCCATGACAACTGCCATGACTCATTGTTCTGATTGGTTCGAGCATTTAGCATAATTCAAGGTCGAAATGACCCTGAGTGACATCGCTCTTTGGGAGAAGGTCAGACCAGGGGGCAGGATTTACCTCTGAGCTTGAAGCCACCAAAACTAGTGGAGACGCGAAGGTACTGCAGCCGGAGGTACTAGGCCGATTCCGGCCGGTGAAATTCTCCATAGACTTTCATTCAAGTTTTACGATTCTTTCTCCTCCAATCATTTTTTTTCAGATGTCACACTTGGCTTGATCTGTTGTCTTCTTTGTATTGTGCAAGCATTTTTTTCCGTAGACAGATTATTTTTAAGTCAATCAGATCGGTAGAACATTGAGTTTTATGTTCGTGATACGTCACGATCAAGTGCCGTTAACAGTGCTGTCATGCACAAGCTGCAGCCTGATATCTTCAGTAACCAACTCTGTTTATCACACACATACATATCATAATAAGTCGAATACTGAATTCTCCAATTAGTTGATATGTCGAACAGATTTAGATTATATAAATCGAGTCATCGTCGGGTTATAATAGCCAGCTATTGCGCAAGACCAGACAAGCTGGAAATTAAAATATCGTGGCACCCAGGAACAGCTGTCTCTTGCTTCACTGCGCTACTGAGCAGATCCATAAAGAATGAATGGCGGCCATTTTGGACGCTGTCTCTAGTTATATATACTCTAAGAGTCAGGCGTATCTCGCAGTGTTATCAGCTCAATGTGATCAAACTTCTCTGGCTGGCAAGGCTAATCTTTCTGGACTGTTCAGTTCTGAATGAAACTGTAGGGCCTGAGGCTGGACATGAATTACCTACAACTCATTAGTCAGTGAACCACATTAGGTCGTAATGGGGCTTAATATCACACTCAAAAGACAGTAGAGGGTCAGACAGACAGGTCTGCAGCGTCAACGTGATGTTAGAAGTCGCCTCGTGTCATAAATATTCATGACTGCGGTCCAGGCCGAGACAGGTGGATACATGCCGCCAGGTCAGTCGTTGGACCAAAACAAGATGACCATAAATATACATCAGGAAGGACGGGGAGGGTCTTAAATATGTGTCGATCAGTCTCCCAGTTTAGGATTCTAGGTGCATGGCTGACCATGTTGTGAATACAGGTGGGGTTTTGTTTCTGCTTTATTGCAAATAATAATAATTATGAGGTTTTAACATTGGTTGGACACACAAACTGAAAAATGTGACAGCAAAACATTCCTACGTTCTTTATACGAACAAGAAAGGAAAACTAATGGAAAACTAATAAAAAAGTATGATAGTTGTAGAGCAAAATTATATCACATTAAATACCTCATTGTAGTATCCTCATACTAGGGGGGAGAAAACTTTGACTGGAAGGAAACAGAATTGAACTATAAAGTGGAACTTTATACATACTACATACATACTGTACCTGGATATCTACATGCATACTGTACCTGGATATCTACATACATACTACACCTGGATATATACATACATACTACACCTGGATATCTACATGCATACTACACCTGGATATCTACATGCATACTACACCTGGATATCTACATGCATACTACACCTGGATATCTACATACATACTACACCTGGATATCTACATACATACTACACCTGGATATCTACATACATACTACACTTGGATATCTACATACATACTGCACTTGGATATCTACATACATACTGCACCTGGATATCTACATGCATACTACACCTGGATATCTACATACATACTACACTTGGATATCTACATACATACTGCACCTGGATATCTACATACATACTACACCTGGATATCTACATACATACTACACCTGGATATCTACATGCATACTACACCTGGATATCTACATACATACTACACTTGGATATCTACATACATACTGCACTTGGATATCTACATACATACTGCACTTGGATATCTACATACATACTGCACCTGGATATCTACATACATATCTGCTGATGAATGTTCTGGTTGAAAATAACTGGAATTATCCTCGGCATCTGGGTATCCATGGTAAAACCATTTCGCCCTATAAACCCACGCTTGGCTAAGTTTCCGCTCGTTTGGGAGGTCAGTGAAGAGTGTGTTTCAGTTTGGTGTGTGTTGCACTTTTTCAGATCTTCCACTCACCTCAATTATTGCAGTTAAACACAAATATGGTGTTGACTGTGTGAGGTCATGCAAGTCACTGAGGGCATTGATTATATTATTTTCACAGTCTGTCTACAAAAAGTATGTTACTGATCAATAAAACACTGCCCCTTATGTGTTACAGTAAATTGCCAAGAGACGGCGAATGCTAATAACATTGATTGGATCTGGGTTCAACTCCTCCGCCTTGGCTTTCAACCCTGGCCATTTATTATAACAAACACATGACTAAGGGCTGGAGACCAACTGTGTAGTTATACTGAATCAATAAAAAAAACAAGGGGGCCAAACCACTATCCCTGCATGAACCCACAGATCGCATCAATAATAATGACGACGCTCGCCTGCTCGCCTTTTCTTTTGTTCATACATTATATTAGTGAAAAAGGCGCGCACACACACACACACACACACACACACACACACAAAGATCCAGCTGTGTTTCACAGCCCAACCACTATAACCAATTAGCGTCAGTGTCGGCCTTGGTCTGACTGCATTTCAGCATAGAACTCTGCTGCAATGCTACTAGTCCCGCTGGGCTAGACGCAATCTCTAAATTCAAGAACTGTAACACACTCGGTTGTTAATACTTCCGCCGCCGTCGTTCTCTATACTGTAGACGTTCTTCAAAGCTTTTTTTTTTTACAACAAATATCTCTTATAGAAACCGAGTAACGGCGTGTTGAGAAGACTGGGAGAGATTGTCTAGGAAACAAGTGAGGTAGAATTTGTCATCCTGTCTCATACTGCTTTGTCACACCTCTCTCCCCCTCTTCCGAGGACACAACGCGCTTTGTGGAGAGAACATTAGACTCGAGAGAGAGATTCGGAGAGTTTTCAGTCAGAACAGGCTGGAGATACAGAACAGCATGACGACTGTTCCTGTCATCTCTCTCTCTCTCTCTGGCTTTCTTTCTACTCCTCTCTCCCACAAACACACTCCCTCTCGACTGTCTCTGCCTCTCCGTGACTCTCTTCCTCCTTGCCAGACAGCAATATTTTGGAAACGCGTGGCTTTATTCAGTGACAGACAGACAAATAGACGAGCTACAGTGGATGTAGTCTGATGGATAGATAGATGAAACTCCGTCTATCTGTCTTACATACATGTAGAGTCAGAGCTAAGCATTCTACATCTTTTTTTTCTCCCACATTTATGTCAAATATGTTGTCTATTACAAATTTTAAATAAATGTTGAAAGATGGTAATATTATAACATGCATCAAAGATATTGGTAGCTAGACCAATTTCAACTGACAATTCAAAGCTCTATTCTATGACAGGGAACTAGAGAATCTACAGTTCTGCATCTACAGATTGACAGACAGAGAATGCATGATGTATGAAGCTCTCTACCTGCCTGTGCCTGACTGACTGTCTGTTTCTCTTTCTGTCCATCCTATATAGCGCTGGGTTGGTTGACACGAGAGAGAGAGAGAAGCTACAGTGGACAGAACTTGATATAAGTTAATGGAGAAAATGACAGTGATTGATGGATAGAACCAATATGGAGAGGTCTCTGGGTTGATATAGTGATCGAAAAAGGAAGAAAACGGGAGAGAGGAGAACTAGTGGGGGATGATTGATGGACGGAACACTTGTGTACAGCTCTCAAGTTGTGAACAAAGCTTGGTAAGAATGGAAGCTGCCTGCTAGCCAGATGGAACACTCTGTCTCTTTCTTGATCACACCTCTCCTAGGATGTACCCATCACCTGTCTATATCTATCATCCTTTAGTACCACTGATCAGAACAGGCAGATAGACAGAGAAACTTGTCAGAGAATAGCACCCAGGAATCTCCCACGGTTTCAAAGTGGGATGCTGGAAATATTGACTAAAAATAAACACCTTTTTTTGTTTTTCCCCGCTGGCTGATTAGAAATAGATATCCAGATACTTGGTTGTACAACTAACTTGCTCCCAGTCATTATTTACACTTGTTAGCATAAAGAGAGACTGTTGGTAAGTTATCCTGACTATTTTACATTTTATGCACAGCACGGACAGCCAAATGTGTTAAGTCAACATTGCTAATATTATACCAAGCTAGCAAAAGAAAACAAGATTATTTTTGAACACATTGTTGCTGTTACTTCATGAGGTGGTCCTGTTCACTGTTAAAAAGGCTCCTTCTCTATAGATGTCAATAGCCTCCGTTGTTGAAAAAGGACCCAATGGAGTTTGTGAGCTATTGTCCACTTTTGGTTCAAAATTCAGACGTGAACATCTATGCAAGTGTACCGGCTATAAACTGATTTTATTTATGAACGGTGCCCGAAAGAAATGGGCTTTGGTCCAACGTTAATATGATTAAGGTAACTCAGTGATGCTACTACCTGGTAGAAACTGTTCACCACCCTTTAGGGTTGCTATGGGCTGCAGGCAGGAGTGTCCACTTAATCCACTGTTGTTTGCTCTGGCTCAAACGGCTCAAACGGTCTGCCAGTCCACCGTGGTCATGCCTATTTCCATTCGTGGCACTCAACATTACATAGCACTATATAGGGACGATGTGCTTTTATATGTCAATGATGCTCCGCGATCAATTCTCCATCTTCTTTCCATGTTTGATCATTTTAGTGCCATTTCTGGTTACAAAATAAATTACAAAATAAACAAAATACAAAATAAACTGCCCTCTTGTCCCTGAATGCTACCATCAGACATTTGGCAGTGCCTCCCCAGATTCCAATTATTAAACATTTTAAGTATTTTAAGTAGGCCTATTTGGGCATCAATATCCCTGACTGCTGACCACAGCTGAAACTAATTCCCAGGATTCCCTTACTAAGGTTACCCATGATTTGGAAAGATGGGCTGCACTCCCAGTTTAGGTTTCTGGGTGCATGGCTGACCATGTTGTGAATACAGGTGGGTTTTTGTTTCTGTTTTATTAAAAATAATAATTATGAGGTTTTAACATTGGTTGAACAAGAGCAAAATTACATCACATTAAATACCTCATTGTAGTGACCTCATACTAGGGGGGAGAAAACTTTGACTGGAAGAAAACAGAATTGAACTATAAAGTGGAACTTTATACATACTACATACATACTGCACCTGGATATCTACATACATACTACACCTGGATATCTACATGCATACTACACCTGGATATCTACATACATACTGTACCTGGATAGCTATGGAGGGGGGATATTCCAGACTTGGACCCTAAGTTTGACTGGGATACAGTTTGGGCTGATGGTGGTATAGTTCGAAGAGAAACTGGTAGAATTGGCATTGTCAACCTATTTAAAGGGCACATGTACCAATTTCTCTTCAACATTCTCTTTTTATGGCAATTGAGAATGTACACACATAGACGTTGCTCTACAGTAGCCATTGCTAAATACCCCACGGCAGGGTCCTTCCTACCAGACTAGTGGCTTCACTTCCCCCTAGTGGCCAAGCAGTTTATAACCTCAGGCGCAGTGTGCTATGTAAGCAGAGAGCTTGCTAACTTGAGGTGTGCCTGGAGTATGTAGACATGTAAATATGGACTTTTATAACCGTCAATAGCAATCAACATTTTAAAACCACATATACCTGTATGTAATTCTGAAAAAAACAGAAAACTGTTAAATGTGACTAATGAATAATTTCCCGACCAACCATTTCACTCGGCGGTTTTTACCTAAAACATACCCTTTAAATACATTCATTCAAATATGTACTCTTTCTCAATCTCTTCCTATTTTCAGACTGTAACCTCAAGTGAAAATGGGGCCTCCTAACCTGAGACAAGTCATTAATGTTAATCAGTGAACACGAGCTAGTGGATATCCTCCTCTCATCTTATCAGTATGTCTAACGTACCACAAATACTGCTCTGTGTTTAACAACGAAGATATTTACAAACATAATACTTTGTCAAGATTTGTTCAGTAAAAGATGAAATTTGTTTTTGGTGGAAGGCTTTGTTTCGGTCTCAGTTTTGTACTTAATTCCAGGTGACTGAAGCGTTTGCTCTCTTGAATCTGGATGATTATCGTTGCTCCTAAACAAATTTGTGGAAAAATTGTCAATTCAGAGGTGAAAATATCCTACAAGCCCTTTTCCGGTCACTGCTGACTACATTGGTGAAACTCAGCCAGGGTAGCTACTGATAGCCTAAACTCTCTGCTTTCTGGTGTAAACACAGTTTAGGAATAACTTTGCTATGACTAACCGCTTACTTTCAGCCTAAACTTTTCCACATAATAAACACATACTTCTAGGCACACTAAAATGCTCATATGTTCCGTATAGCTGTTTCTTTCCTGTTTCTTTTCCTTTATTTTGGTTTCTTTCTGCAAACTTTCCTAACTTTCAATAAGTTGCAAAGTAAGTGCAAAAAGTGTTATTTCTTTCTTCCTTTGTATTATTACAGGATGCTAGAAACAGGTTTGTGCCTTTGTCACATCGAGGGGTAGACGACTGTAATAAACTTACATCTGGCTGCACCGACACTAACCTAGTAATCTCTAACGTCCAAAAACTCTCCCGCTATAATCCAGACTGGGAACCAGGTCAC
>OMKK01074811.1:0-18029 GCA_900302305.1 Polymixia japonica
CTAACTATAGAGCTCTGTACACAAACATGGATTCAAAGTACACAAATCTTTTACTTAGTGAGTGAGTTGAGTGAGTTATTGAGTGAGTGAGTTAGTGAGTGAGTTGAGTGAGTTATTGAGTGAGTTGAGTGAGTTAGTGAGTGAGTTGAGTGAGTTAGTGAGTGAGTTAGTGAGTGAGTTGAGTGAGTGAGTGAGTGAGTTAAGTGAGTTGAGTGAGTGAGTGAGTGAGTGAGTGAGTGAGTGAGTTAAGTGAGTTAGTGAGTGAGTGAGTTAGTGAGTGAGTGAGTGAGTGAGTGAGTGAGTGAGTGAGTGAGTGAGTGAGTGAGTGAGTTGAGTGAGTGAGTGAGTGAGTGAGTGAGTGAGTGAGTGTGTGCATGCGTGCGTTCATTTGTTCGTTGAGTCAGCTCTGTTACTTCCTGGTGCCCCTGCTCGTGGAACAGCTTGCCCAGGTTGTACAGGCAGCTGGTGATGGAGCTCTTGTGGGCATGGGGGTCCTTCAGGTTCTCGTCAGGTATGTCTGCACAGGTGAGGAAGGCACGCTTGGCCTCATCCAGGCGACCCTGGCTCATCAGGATGATGCCTGTGTTCAAGTAGGCCGCTGCACAGGGAACAAGAGCACAATATAGAGTAATGTACGTAACGTACTTAGTTACTGTCCTCTCCTGCATGAATTTACACACATGCATACACACATCCATGTAAAGCATACATACATACATATATGCAAACAGGCATTCATAATCACTCTCACACACACGCACACACACACAGCCTGAACTCTTCCTTTGAATCTCAACTCAACTGAATCTATCCCACCATCTCCCACTCACATCCTCTATTAAAGTGTCTCTCCCGTTACGTAACAGATATGTCTAACAGAACAAGACTGGCATAAGAACATGTCATTTGATACAGCTATAAGATACATTGCTTTCAAAGATTTAAATCCTGTTGGGCGAGTCTTGATGCTGCTTATGATAACAGGATATGTAGACAGATACTGTCAAATGGTATGGAGACTTCATTTGGTTGCATTTTTTACTCATTATGAAGATCAGAGTGGATTATTATTATTATTATTATTAGTGTTATTAGTATTAGTATTATTATTATACAGTACATGAACACTGGCCTTTTAAAGAAAGGAATCAAGCTGTCACTTCCTGCAGTGGTTCTATATTTTGTTCAGCATTCTCTATTATTTTGATGATCTAAGCATCCAGGTAAAGTCAACATAAGTATGAAAACAAGAGGGAAATTGAATATATATTTCCTTAGAGCAAGGAAGGCAAGAGGCCTCTTATGTGGTCTCTGATCTTATGTGGGAAGGGTTTATTCTGTTCGAATGTGGCAAAGAGCAAACTGTATTTATTTTGCAAGGGCATTCAGAAAAGAAAGATTCAATACAGCTGGTGCTTCCAGAAGACGTTGTAACAGTGAATTATATATACGTCAAAATGAATAACACCTCTATGTGCCAGTTTCTGCTTGGTTCAAAGAAAATTGATGTTTTTTGTGACTGGGGTGTATGTTTTATTAACCGACCTCACATTCCTACCGACCAGTGACGGCATTAAAAGAAAAATGGCTGCATTATGCACAGCCCTGTCTGCCCTGGGAGTACAACGTTTGAGGTGCATCTCTGATTGATTCAGACAGCCGCTTTACTAGACGGGACCCAGGGAGTAACCAAGAGTCATGGCACTCCAGCAATCACAGATCAGAGATAACAGGAGTGGTTTTTGTGAAAAAATCTTGAAAGGTTTTTAAAATTAGAATTTGATTATAGGTGTGACGTGTATCTCCTGTGTGGAGGCCGTGTTCTTCATTATTATGAAATTATAAAAGCTCTACTGAAAATAGAAGAGGTTTAGCTGTGTTTATACATTCTTTGCTGGTGTGTGTGGTTACATACTTGATGAGGCTGAATTCTAAGAATAGAATCAAATGCCCAAATATGGAATGACCCTGGTTTGATGCCATTACCTGTTACACAGTGCAAAGTGTATGAATCAGGTTTTGCCAGTTAGGAAGCACTGGGTGCATTTTACACTGTGACATCAACTGGGAGCCCTAAAAGAGGTCAGCCCAGGTTGCTGCCACAATTAAAGACTCAGTCTACTTTGGAATGCTGATAACGCTTTTACTCTGATAAGCTGATAAGACGTTTTGAGGATTTTTCAGGAACTGGCAACGACAGCGTATGACATCCCCTCAGAAAACACAATGTCTGATCATCACCCGGAAACAAGAGCTTTGCCCTCCCCTCCCTGGCTGACTGGATCAGTCCCAGACCATTAACTGCAGAACTACCCTGGACCGAGATCACACATGTCATCTCTGGGAATGAGAGAAAAAGAGACCCTCAAAGGGCCGTAAAATACTCAAGCCCTCAGTCACGATTGTTTTGTTGGCAAAGTGAATCGAGAGAGTCAGTCACCAACTAAATACTGCTTTCGTTGCTGCACAGCGGTTAAGTCTGTAAAACGCTTGTAAAACGCGTAGCAGTAGGGCTCTTATCATTACGTAATTGTGGCCGTTATGCTGTTCAGCAGCGTGACGTTCAGCTGGTTTCTTTTTGCTTGCTTTTGCAAATTCTGTTGATAAAACTAAGTGTGCAATAATAATAGTTTAATCTCCCTTCTCAGGAAAATCATTTGGGCCACTTACCACCTTATCAGCAAAGTCAAGAACAATTAATGTTGTTGTTGTTGTGTATAGCAGACACAGCTAGCTGACACCGTGCTACTGAGCTAGCTGAGACTGTGTGAATATGTCCTCAACGTGTGCATCTGCTCTTTACACAACTCCATGCAATACTCTCATTAGCTTGTCTTTTGTTTACTGACAATGACCCAATATTTTCGTATTCATATATTGATATTTTACACAAAGCTTTTTTGAATAGTTGCCTTTGTATGTGGTATAGAATATCACACATAACTAGTGAACAGCAGCAATGCATCTGTCTGGTTTCTCCAGCACTATAAATAAGCCCTGCTGCCCCAGTAGGAGAGGCTATGCTGTGGTAGGCCAACGGGTCAACCTGCCCCATATGGGAGCACTGGTATGTCTTATAACTGCTGTGTTATTTTTGTATCTTGGACCCTGACAGCTTAGAGAGCTGAAACGCATTTTAGTCCGTGGCTACTAGCAGCATCACAGAGCAGCCCTGATAGCAGGAGAAAGCTGAGCTAGATCCAGAGCCAGTCAGTAAGTCAGTCAACCAGCCTGTTGGTTGGTCAGTCAGACAGCCAGCCAGCCAACCAGTCAGCCAGTCAGTCAGTCGGCTAGCCAGCCAGTCAGCCAGCCAGCCAGTCAGTTAGGATCAACATCTCTTAGACAGTCATGTATCTTTACGTTGGCTTCAGTGACCCAACTCAACCCCACCTTAAAAAAGACACCCATTGTGTCTGTGTCTGTGTGTGTGTGTGTGTGTGTGTGTGTATGTGTGTTTGCAGGCAGCCTATGTGAGGATCCCTCCCTTTGTGAGCCAGTGGGCGTGTGACGTAATCTCTGGGAGGCTCCCCGCAAGCCCATCCTCCTCCTCCTACTCCTCACTGCCCTGCGTCTGACCAATCAGCACCCAGGGAGACCCTGTCATGTGACAATCCCCCCCACCCCCACTCCACCCCCACGGGTCCCGGTTGCCATGGTAACGTGCACTGGTCCAGGCAGCATCTTGCTGTGTTGAGAAGAGGACAGAAGTAGGAGGGAGGAGAGAAGGGAAGAGAGGGAAGGAAAGGGAAAGGAGAAGAGAGAGAAAGAAAGAGAGAGAGCAGATCCCAGGAAGAGGAACACCTCGGTTCTTCAGCCACTGCCAGGCTCCCCTCGGTACAGTAAGTCCTATGCCTTGTTTAGCCTCTTTCATCATTATCACAGACGAATGAATGAATATTTAATGCAAGCCACTGTGATTAATCTTTGATAATGCGATATGGCAGATCTGTCTTTGAAGATTTCTGGGATGACATCACACACAGTTCCTTTGTTATGCTGGGAATGTGCGCTGCCTGCCTTACCTTAGCTAGACAATCCTTTGTCTGCACATTTCAGTCAGCCTCCACTGATCCTCACTGAACGGGTGTTGACAAACTTCACTGGTGAAAAGAAACCAAGGTGTTCAGGGGCAGTTTCATAATGTCCCCAGCTCAGGCTAGGCTGGAACCTCACTGATGTGTCATTAACACTGTCGGGGACTCGGTGGGCCAATCTGCTCCTTACTCCTAATCTCCCCTCTCCTAAAAATCTCTCTTCCCCTCTCTTTCTGTGTCTCTCATTCCTCTCTCAATTGGAGTCAGTTGACATCCTGTGTCCCCCTGAGATTTGTTTAATTAGCAATTTCCCGCAAATCCAACTAGGTCAGCTTGTTCTGATTGGAGGTTCCATATGTGAAATATCCTTGTTATGATGAGAAATGTAAGCTTCCCTGATCACAGGTTCGCTCATAGTCAAGCTGTTGTATTGATTACAGTAGAGTCACATATTTTAATGCAACAGCATGATATTTGAATGCCCATGATGCAATGCTAATGTTTTCAAATTCAATTACATGCAACATTATTTTACATTATACACTCAACAGTAATTGCATAATTACATTTACATTTTAGTAACTCAGTTCTTGACAGGAACCCCAGCTCCTTGTTTGTCCACTTTGTATTACTGTCAAAAGTAACAAATGTAATGAAGCAGAATGAGGATTATTTTTTGTTTGTTTACCTTTGTAATTGTGAGTTGTGTATTGCACTTCCACAATCATGCCGCAGTACAAGGTCCTACTTTACTATGCTGTACAGGAGGAAGTCAGAAGGCTAATATATCCACTGCTCTAAAAGAAAGCATTACTAAACCCTAAACCAGGCCTTGAGCCCATATTCCACCCAGTCCACAATCAGATAATCCTCATAATAAGCATTAAATACAGGAAGTAGTCGTTTGGAGGTACACTAATGATTATTTAGTTTTCTACAAAAGACAGTCTGTGTTTTTGCAGCATGTAGCACTATACTTATTTGAGGGGAATGACTGTTTGATGATTTGACTGTTGAACCAATTGTACATGGCCTATTCATGATAACCTGGGCAGCAGCTGGCATCTCATCACGTCTGATGCCATTAATACCGTCGACATCTCTTCCCCTTCAATCTTTTATGAACATGTTGGCTTTTAAGTCCTGGACAAATTTTCTGTATTCTACAGCAGAGCACTTCATATATTAGTTGTCGAGTGATATACAGTCTGTTGACTGAACCACAGGCTGTCGTATACCGTAACACTGAAACTATTGCAGTGCAGTTGCACAGGTGTGTTGTCTAAGAACTGCCTTAAATAAACCTCTCACAAGGCTGAATTGAAGTTCAGGTTCACACAGTAACGTGATTAGGGAATATGTGATAAGTGTAATAGTTTGTATGTGTGTGTGCTCTCCAAAACAGCCATGGGGCCTATCTGTCCGATGATAGGAGGTGACAGGAGAGTGTCCGCCTACCTGGAACCTCAAGAGAAAGTGACCAATTCTGTAATGTGCACAGAGCTGATAGTGATAGAGGGGCTTCTCCTGCCAGCACACCTAACAACACACTCTGGTTTCAGAAGCTTAGCATACCCCTAGACACTCACTTGAGAACAGATAAAAGCCTATTCCTGACCAAAATGTCGAAGCTTTATCTTAAGTAGTCACATTTTGAAGTTGTTTGTTTTCCTAGCCTGCAGTACAGTTGTAAGCAATAGCACATTTGCAACACCAGTGACTTTGATTGTTAAGTGGTTTTCACTAAGGCCCTGCATGCAGTTGACCTTTACATCTAGAGTCAAGACACTAGGGGTAATTATAAGATATTAGTAGGTTATTGGGACTTATGGTAACTTTGTTTGGGAAATAATTGTTATATGCAGTAGACTTGTAGATTGTGATTCAGAAATAACAAAAGAAGTGCATCAGTGACAACGTTTATTTTTGTCTGTGGGCAGCAGCTAGACTCACTGTGCTACTGGTTTTCATGTGATGTCTTGCCATATGAAAATGATTGTGTGAAACCTATAATTTTCCCAAGTTGTAATCTTGAGAATTTTTCCTGTCAAACTTCAACCCCTTTAAAACCACCGCATATCACACGTCTAGACGTTGTTGGAAGACAAAGAAAATGAAATGATAGTAATAGACATGAACATTTAAAAAAAATGTCTTCTATATAATATACACATGCGGGCGCGTGCACATACACACACACACACACACACATAGAGAGAGGAAGTCACTAAAATTGTGGAATCATATTTTATAGTCTATTTACTTTATTTACAGCTATAAGGAAAAATGACCTAGAGAGGAGTATTTCGCCTAGCCGCCCAGACCCTTCCAACACAACGTCACATTCGAAGTGGCCAATTGGATTAAAGTGAGTTAAAATATGCAGGCCCACTCCGAGGAGCAGTGGGGGTTTCTCTTTGGATTATTCAAAATAGTCCAACTGTATTACGAATATGACACTGTTTAGTCACAGTTTTACCACATGTCGTATTATAGCGCTAATTCAATTACGGCTTTGACTTTCTTATTTACATTTGATCCTTTTTGGTAATATGTTGTTATTTGTAAGCGTGGTTGAACCCCCCTCCGTAACGTCGCTGTGGACTCGGCCGATCCCTCTGTCAGTTTCAAGTTGCGCCTTCTCGATGTGTGGCTGGTAGGCCTGAACCCACTGGAGAGGCAGGAGAATGATGTGGAGTTCTGGGTAAAACTGCACGTACCAGTGGACATGGATGTATTGTTTAATTGCGTGGATAGATTCTAAACACATGATTCGAAGGTAAGAGGAAGTATTACTCCCGATCGCTTGCAAAACGTTGTCATTTTCTCCTCAGTCCGTGGACTGCTCTGTACGTTTCGGAATGTCACGCTTTGGTAATTTTCATCTGGCAAACTACCGCTCGACAACATGATCTTACATACATTCAGACTTTAAAATCTGCAGATAGCCTGTGCCTTTCTTTAATGGTGCATTAATAGGCATCTGTCAAGCTTTCTTTTTAATGCAATCTAGCAGCCGATGCAGGACCTGTGGAATGCAGTGGACGGTAGTGTTTATTTTATTAACATGTTGCAGTTGCCTTGGTTCTTCTCATCTTGAACGATATGATGTGGACTCGGTGGTGTTTTACGAAAGCAGCATAGTGCTTTATTTTACTGGCAAAAAAAAACAAGCAAAAACGAAATGGTTACATACTTTCAAATGAATACATGTTTCATTGTATATTTTTGTGTTACATTTCCAGATGTGCGTCTTTTATCCAGGTTGACAGTTAAGCCTGTGGATATGCTGGACTTGTGTCAGCGTGGTACTGTCTTTTGTCGTAACCAAATAAGGGATTATTGACGAAGATAGTCAATTCGTATTGTACTTGGTTCTTAAAGGAGAGCATGTGTTGTTATTACATTAGGCCTACATAGTTTGATACAGTACACATAGTATATACCTTAGTTGGAACCTTATAGGTCTATTTGTGACATGTACAATTTATATTGTATAAATAATATATAGCAATTTAATCTAGAATCTAGTTGCTATAGCAGTTGTAGTAAGAAGAGATGGCAGCTGTAACTTTATTGCATTAGGTTTCTCTAGGTTTCCCATACTGTTACAGGCTGTATTGGAGATTATGGTAACAAATCTCCTTGATACTTTATTGACAACAGTCTTCACTACCTCAATCTCAGTAGTTTGATTTTTGAATGTCTTGTTCTGTCTGTAGTAGGGGGATGAGATGTGGCATTGATTGGTTATTGTGCTACTTATTTTCATGCTCAAACGTTCCCAAATGGAATTATGCCGATGCAAGTGAAAGCCTAGATGTTGCTGACATGTGTTTGAGGGGTGTGCTAGTTTATTCCTCTACTCTGCCACATACAGTCTACAGGAACTCTTTGACAACAAGGTTAGATCCATAACCTTTTGCCTGTATACAATTTATTTTGTAGTTAAGGTAATCTTTTTTGTTATTGTTGTTGTTTTACTCACATTTCTCTCTCAAAATAGTCCTCTGAGCCTCTGTTAGACATGCCTTCGTGGATGTCTCTGTTTTTGGTCCCAGTCTTGACCGACTGCACTGACGGTCAACAACAATACCATATTACTCCATCTGACCCAGTTTTGGCCATACATCAACGCATAGCAACAAGAGTCAGCCTGTGGCTAAGTGGAACAGGAAGGTTCTGACTTGACAAGCACTTCCCCTGGACAAAGACTCTTTACTCCCATCTTTGTGGAGTGATCTGGGGCATTTGTAATATTGATTGATGGTATTGATTGCTGTTGTTTGTTGTGTTTCACCAAGCTTCTTTTTTTAACTTTAATGGCTCCAGTAATGCCAGACTTTGTGTTGGAGACTTCTCTGGGGTCACTGACTCTTGCTGTGAGTCGCCGGTCAGGCAGACGCTAGCTGGGATGTGCTTAGCCCTTGTAGCTCCCTGTGTTATCATAACTTTCTCTGTTTCCCTCCCAAGAGACCATGATATGGAGTGGAGGAGGAGGAAGTTTGCTGGCTGGTTGACTCAGCACAAACATGCCCGATAACTAGAGAGGACTCCAGCTTGACAATTTGTGAAGAATCTAGGTCAGACTTACCTTTCTAACTTCTGATTTATAGCGTCCGCTTACATGGATTAGAGAGTACAGTATAAGTGCAAGAACACTGATACTTAAATCCTATATTGGTAGATCCCAGGAAATGAGCCGTTCAGACTTACTTGTATTGACAAAGCCCTGCAATAAAACAAGGCTCCCACGGGCCTTAAAAATCCTTACTGAATTTGAAAAAATGAAAATAAGGCCTTGATAGTGTTTGAAAATGGACTATTTTAATATACAGTGGAAAATGTTGTGCAAAAGTATAAATCGCCTATGTGGAATAATGGAATAGGTTCAATGTTCTAGTTTGATCTAGATGTCAGAGCACCCATATCTAACATTACCGACCTCCCTCGCTCACGGTGCGACTCAGCTGAGAAGACGCTGCGTTGTGTGATTGAGTGAGGTGCTAAAAAAAAAAAAAATGACAATGTCCATCTACGTTTAAGGTTTTCTACTTCTATTCAATTCTATATTGTTTGCATGGTGGTAAACCCTGATTGATGTCGCAAAACAGGTCATATTGAGTCCTTGAATTTGAGGGAACTGGACCTTGAACGTCATTAAAAAGTCCTTAAATGTCATGTTCAGTAAGGTGTGGCAACCCTGAATAAAATATCAACACAGAATTGGTCTCAGAGAGAGAGAGAGAGAGAGAGAGAGAGAGAGAGAGAGCTGTCCCAATAAAGTGCCATGGGTTCGGAAACGCCACAACAAGGAAGTTCTCTGAAGTTGGCTCCTGCTGCGTCATGAACAGCATGATGCACCCCTCTCAGGTTTTACCCAGAGTTCTGTGTCCATGGCTAGGTTGACTCATCAGGAATAACTGTCAAACCAGCTTCAATGGACATAATGGGGTTCATGTTAGCAGAGCAGGTCTAGCGCGCTATGTGCCCTTAAAAGGAGATATGTCTGTAATTGGATGCTCATGGCAAGCTGTTAACCGTTTGAGGTTTATGTTCTGTAACAGTCCATTACCGAGAGGAATTCAATTTATTGAGCCAGCCGACATGCTACCATTCAAATGTTTCCTTGTCTAAATGAGGTCATGATGGTAAGCTTATTCCAGAGTGCTGAGTCAGCTCTCTCCTGTGATGTCTGGAAAAGTGGATCCACACACCCTGTAAAATCCTACTATAATAATAGAACAATAATAGTTAACTAAGAGAAAAGGGAATGGATTTACCCACACATAGAAAGCCTTGCAGATGCAGTCGTATTAAGGTTATTATGACGTTGTCATTTTCAGAATAAATTATAGCACAATATTATAAATTATAAAGGTCCTAGAGGGACCTATGAGGGCTGGGATGTTGAAAAAAGAATGAGCCATGTTTCCTGCCTCACTTCCAATTACATCAACAGACATTTGTATTAAAGGGGTCATATTTTGTTAATTTCCAGCTCTTTATATTTGTCCTGGGACTCCACTAGAGTAGCTTTGCATGATTCACAGTTCAAAATTGTCCTTATTTATCTTATATGTGGGAAATGTGCTAAAATGGAAAACGTCTGCTGTCAGGAAATAACAAAGGCAACGTAATTACTAAAATGATATTCTGCTGTCGCCAAACGACTGTATAGTATCTCACTGCACCATCGGTTATAGTTGATTACTTATTACTTGAAGAAATGTTGTTGTAAAGATGTGCATGCATCATCTTTCTCTCATTGTCTTTGACCCGGGAACTTTTGTCACTGCCTGGAGCAGATGACCATATAACGAAATCCGTCTTGAGTTGATGTCAGCTTGTGCAGAAAGTAGAAAAACCCAGCTAGCGTTCAGAGCAGTCTGAAGCCTGAGCTTTTTGCTCTCAGGGATTACTTTATCATTCATTTAGCTCATTATTTGACACTTTGGACACGTTTAATATGAACATCCGACAATGTAGCATTATACTGTATATGTCGGACAATAAGAAAAACATAATATGTCCCCTTTAAGATTTGTATAAAGCATATAAATAGCTGCTTTCCATTTATTGTGCTGGCTTCCTAAACCTACAGATTTGGGACCTAGCAGGACTAGTGCTTGTCTGATACTTTTACCTTGTAGGTCAGTGTGGTAGTTACATTCCACAGGCCAGTCGAAGAAGACTGTTTACATTTAGCCAGTCAGCTGACCCTTGAACGCTACTGTGGGGCCACACAATCTTGTTTTTCTGCCATTGTAAATTAAATACTCCAGGACCTAAAATGAGCTTCAAAACAGTCTTACAGTTAGATCTAGTGATCATTCCTACTCACTGTTTCAACAGTTTCCACACATAGAGGCTTGAAAATAGTTTTCCGATATGGCTCTTAAAAGGCGTTGTATAAAAGCACAGCATAATAGTTGTCATGCTAGATAGTTAATTGAAATATGAGGGATATTGCGCATGCAATTCATGAGTCACATAAACTAATTTACTTGCAAACTTCATTCCCCTATGTCTTCAGGCCAGTGACCTTGTGGAATGCAGGGCTTATGTCTTTATAATGAAGCTGAGTGCCATCTATGTTGGCAAGTTGAGGGGAACCTGAAATGACCTCTGCAATGACTCTCATTAGACACTGGCAAACCTGGAATGTACTGTACTACTTCTGAGTTGAAATTTAAATGTTCTTTATCCTCTGAAATGTCTTGTTACTTGTTGACATCATGCCAAACTCCAAAGACTGGGAGATTAATTAACCATGTCTCTGTGCGGTGAAAGATTAGAGAGCAATGACACCCAGGGGTGTTGCTACCAAGCTCTGGGCTGATGTAGCCTGATATATTTAGGCCATGTTTTTAGCATTCAGGTCTTATTCTACCGCAACTTTATCTTCCTAAAACTTCTGCACTCCCTGTGTTTTTCTTGGTGGCAGAGCACCTTTTAGCTACCGGGCTTCAGTAAGCCTCTGACAGCTGCTGAGCCTTTAGCTCCTAATGTTCCTCCCAAGTCGAGCCTCTTCACTCCAGTAAACCTTTCACCCCTCTGGAGAGCACATCATATTTCACACGAATTCTCCAGTCTTATTTGAAGGGTCCCTGAGGCTTTGTTATCTTCTTATCTGGAAAGTAAAGAAATCTCCTTTGCAGAAAAGAATGGCAAATGACTTGTAGCGGGTTTGTCTTTGTGTCGGCTACGCCTGCCCATCCTTCTTTCCATCAGGCTGGTGCTGCCGCTGGCCTGTTTGAGATTGTCAGTGACGAACCAGCTATCTGTTGCCCCCTGACATCCCCTGACGCATGTCAAAGCAGACTGTCAGGGGTGCCCTCCCTTCCTCTTGCTCACTTCCAGTTGATCCACTTCCTTAGCAACTGATTAGAGGTGGAATATTAGATACATCAAAGTGTTGAGAGGCCGAGGTACCATGCTAGAGCCTCAGGTGACACTAGCTAGAATTGTTCTCATACCTAACTTAGGCAGGTGAGACTAACATTGTCATTAGGGCCAACTATTAATTTGGCAGGCGGCTGCAGGTTGTAAAATGCGAGAGGGATTAAGTTTAATTCAGGAGGAATCTGTTTTCATGCTTTCTCTGGTAAAGCTATCAGCTTGCTCTGGGGTTCTGTGTGGGTGTTGGGTTACCTTTTCTAATGGATTAGTCTACAGCATTGCAGCGTTCACACACAGGATGCCTTCCTGTGGTTCTTGGTGCGCTAGAGTTGTTTAGTAGAGTTGGCAGGAGACAGATTAAATTATTTAGTAATGTAAGGTTTCACACTTGCATATTCTCATGCTACAATCTATTTGATCCTATCTTTTTGGAACAAAAAGCTTATTTTCAACCTGTCGTGCTTGAGAATACAGGTTCAGCTCCACTTTTCCCTGTTTTTACATTACAAATGTAACCCAGCAATATTACAATATATAATAATATTACAATACAATATAATACAATAAATTATTAATTAATTATTGTGTTTTAGTAATGCATACAGTACTATGGTATAGCCCACACTGACTAGCCTTAATATCATTGAAGAAAGGCTCTTGCCTACGATTTGTACCTACTCTCAATGGCCGTCTGTTTAGTCATCCTAGGCTTCATCCTTGTAGCTGGTCTGGGGGAAACCTACTGTTACCTACTCGTCGAGTCAGGGAGCCCTCGGGGTTTGTTGGATTACTGCAGTCTCTTTGGCTGATGTGACAAGTCAATCTTTAGGGTCCTTCGTGGCCTGGGGGTAAGGTCAAGGCAACCGCAGCCCCAGTCAGAGGTGCTAGCTAGAGAGAACCGGTGATGGTTCCCTGATTTTGCTGTCTTCATACTTGTTTACCATCAGAGCTGCTCGCAACCCCACCCACTCACTGGGATTAGAGAAAGTAAGTGTTTGTGTCACAGGAGGATTATGTCCTGGCTGTGTCTAACTTCTGCATGTTCCAGATAGGCTTTCTCAAGCAGCCGTTCTATTTGATCTTGCGACACACTATTGATTGTGATAATTAGTTTATGTTTTTGAACCACAGTCACTAAATCACTAATTCACTAGATCAGTAAATCTTGAATGAATTTGCACGGTTTCAACTCTCTACATGACGGACATTGTTGCAATTGCAGCAAATTCATTGTCTTTATGTCTGTCTTTCCTATTCCTTTCGTATCTATAATGAAAGTTAGTAGTAGTTTGTTCTTGGTTTTATATTGCTTGTTTGGATAAACTGTCAAAATTAGTTTTGTTTTTTTTTCTTTTGATTTTGGCTCACATTAATGTTGCTAGCCTAGAAATCAATTTCTGATCTCCAGACAGGAGACAGATGACAGTAGGAGTAGAAAAAATCCAGTAAGGGGTTTGTCATTCCAGAACTTCTCTCTTAAACCCACAAAAAAATCATAAAACATTACAGGGCAGCGGGTATATGAAGTTCACC
Source organism: Polymixia japonica (assembly GCA_900302305.1). Classification (NCBI taxonomy): domain Eukaryota; kingdom Metazoa; phylum Chordata; class Actinopteri; order Polymixiiformes; family Polymixiidae; genus Polymixia; species Polymixia japonica. The sequence goes on from OMKK01074811.1 coordinate 13,470, forward strand.
TCTGATCCTTTCTTTGGTAATGCTGGTTTTCAGCCTGTCTGACAGGCTATGTTCAGCCTCCGGTCTGGAATTCTGTCTGTTTGCTGAGGCTCTTCGACTTTTAAACATTGTCTTTGTAATTAATATGGGTAAAAGAGGACTGCCGAAACAGTGAGCAGAGCTGGACTGTAGTTTCCCATGGCCTGCAGGAAAAAAGAAACATACCTCTGGCTAGCCAACATATGTTGTGTGTGTTATCCTAGCATGAGCTACTAAACTTAGTTATTATAAGTCTTGGCCCAGTTTATATTCCCGTCGATCATGTCTCTAAGAGAGATGAAGGAACATATTTCCACATGTTTGCTTTGTCATAGAAAAAAAACTTGAATTCACTGTGACTTGCCTGTCAGGTATTGTTGGAGACAAATCAGTAAGGAGAGCGCTTGGTGGTGTTGTAATATAATTCCTGTCCAAAGCTCCATTTATTATTTTTTTTCCACTACTTTCAGGAGAGTTACACAAAACAGATGGGTCAGATATGAAAAGGTACTGTGGTTCCCACTCTGAAGTGTCTGTCTTTTTTTTTTATTTCACTTTGTTTCGCCTTCCCGTCTCCCACATGCCTTCATTCCACAACGGTCATGGCTAAGCCTAGGAAACAAGTCTATGTTGGCTCTGTTTGCGCTCTGGTCTCAGATTGCACTTCCTAGTTTTCTGGGAAGCTTGCATCCGAGTATATGAGCAACCGGATATCTGCTGCCACCGCCATCTCACCGGGTACTCTGGAGTGAATATTATGCAAATTAATGAAAGACATAGTCAAATATCGAAATCCACGGAGGCTTGTAGCCAAATCAGTGGTTTTCAATGAGCTGTGCTATTGTTGGCGAAGCTTAAGGTCCCATTTGTGCTATTGCACTATTCCGGCAGTTCTCTGGATCTCTCCGTGGTTCACGTTCTGTCTTTATGGCTCCATAGCTGTGGTGGCTGGTCTAGTCTAGGTCAGAGAGGTATGAAGGTAGTAAAAGTTATCATGTTGGAGCTCAGGTTGTAAGCGATCATTCAGATAGCTCTGGCAAGTGCTGACAGACAGTTCTAATTGACCACGTTGTACACCCATAAACAAACAGCCTTGGTAAAGGCTCAGATTACTTCACTAGTATTACTAATTGAAATTTGATAAGAAGGATCCTTTGTTGTGAGTGACTAAATTTCCCCGGAGTAGTCTGAGACATTTTGAGTTACTCCAGGCTAATTCTTTCGCTGGCTGTGCTATTTGTAACCAATCCATTTGAAATCCCCTGTCATGGTTGGAATGAGTTTGATATAGGCTAGTAAATTCTGCAATTTAATAGGGCTCAAATTCAGTTAAGCCTGCTCTCCTTTGGACATAATTGAAGGGTGTCTTGGCAGCACGACGGAACAGACCAGGGCCACTGTTAATCAAGCCTCTTGGAAAGGGACTGATACTGATCTACAATCAGTTTAGCCTTTCAGATTACATAATATGAGAAGGTCAAGGGTACTGTAGGTGGTCATGGCTTCTATGTTAGCCATCCTATTTAGGCCCAGGTCAAGTCACAAAGAAGACAGACTAAGCTATACATCTGCCAATAAAACTAGATGTATATACCAGATAATAAGTGACACAGTCCATAATTGGCCAGGGAAAGTAATGTTGTCTCCATGATTCAGGACAGATACCTGGTAGGTGGCTTGTACTGTGAGGTTGAGATGGTGTAATAATTATGTAATAATCTTTGAGAAGCCCTTAGATGGAATGAATAGAGATTAAAAAAAAGACCCCAAAACATTTAATAATTTTAATGAACATTCAGAAAAAGATGAAGTGCACTGAGCAGGAAGCATGCTAAGAGATTAAAAAAATGATTTTATTGTTTTATTTTTTCAAATAAACTTTGTCAGATATCAATATTGGTCATGGGAAAAATGAAAATGAATGGCTCAACAGCACTCTGTAGACTATTTGTCAGAAACAGAAATGATTAAAAAGCCAGATGGTTAGGAGTCTTTGCCAGAAGACAGTTTAGTTTCTGTCAACAAATATTTGTGTAGTCACTTAGCTATGAGCCCATGTCTGCTGTCATCCCTTTCAACAGACAGACAACTTTCTCTCCTCCTGAAGGGGAATTTATGAAGAAGAAAGTGAAGGCAGGCTGCTCTCTCTGTGAAGGCCTCAGCATAGTGGTTTGACCTATAATTGGCATAATTGACCAATGCCTGAAAAGGACGAATTAAACTATTACTTCACTTTGTTTATTTCTGAGCTTAATTTCTTCTGTAATTTTGATATGCAGTGAAAATGTTTGAAATTACTGTTATTAGTATAAACAGTAGGTTCAGATCATTCTAATTGCCGCAGTTTCTGCTCAGCTCGTTAAGACAAGCATATCTCTTCCAGGAATGTTTTTAGACTTGATTGTTGATAACTATCCCACATGATATCATTATACTACTGCTTTTGTAACAGACATGTTGTGGGCCAAAGATTGACCCAGGGAACCACATCCCCACCCGTAGAGAATTCCATAGTAATTAGCTTAGTGTGTTTTCTACAGCTGGTTCATAGGTAGGCATGGCGACGATGAGGGAATTCTCAGGATAATTATCACACCTTTATCTCATTGTCTGATTGAGGGGGGGGAGTGGCGCTGAGTGAGAGCAGCATGTCAGCGACACCCCAAGCATCTGGCGTGAGGGCTCTGTTGGTGTCCACACTGGCTGCCAGCTTGACAGGAAGTGCACTGTGCAAGCAGCCGAATATTCTCCATCACTAATCTGGGTAAATGCACGCGCGCAAGTAGAAAATCACAGAGCAGGTCATAGCGGCGCGTTTGTGACGGAGGTGAGCTGCGTGGTGGACCGGCGATTAAGATGAGGACGCTTCTGTTCCAAGAGACGGACGACTACAAAACACATCCAGAACGTATCTAGTGTAGACAAGTGGTTAGTAATGTTTTGACTGCTCAAAATGACCAACTATCTAACTTACTGTAATGACCAGCTTACTACACTGTAAGTGAATCACTGTAGTGATTCATATTGAAGATGTCAGTAGAATTAGCTAGAGTGGTCACATGACAGTAGTACCCCACCCAAACTATGCCTTTCTATTATTTTGCAAGTTTTTCTTTTACAAGTGCCAGGAGATGGACAGAGTTGATGGTCTGATGACCATCAGCGACCAACGCCCGACCGTTTAATGAAAGAGAGAGAGAGCAAGACCAGCATAGTAGTCTGTCGGAGAGGCAACGTGACGTCAAGACATCGCTGTGCGTCTGTTCAGACAGCACAGTGTGTGTTGATGGTTCCTAGACCGTGGGTAATTGTTTCTGGAACAGTCCCTGAAGGCCCGGAGCCCAGAATGACCACATTTCTATCTAGAACAGAAAGCGCAAGGGGAATGAAAATGGTAGAACTTCATCTGTTAAGATTGTATTGATTTCTGAATTAGCCTAGCTAGGCCTGTCTTCAGTTCCACGACGATGGCTATGAACTTTACCCTTACTCTACCCTAGCCTAAAGACCAGTGGAACACACCGTGCAGGAAGGAAAAGGGATAACAACTCTGTCTCAGTTATGAACTGTTTACAGCCTGCAGGCTGACCAGACCACACCTGCTTGCACCACACTTGGCTTTACAGTCGTACTGTAATGAAGGCCTCTGCAGGGATTTTCTTAATGAATATAAAGAGAACGTTAAGGCAGACGACACACCTGTCGTCTAGAGGCAAACGGTAAAGACCTGAGAAAATGAGCTGTCTAATGTAACTACAGTTACAGGTATTTGTAACTGAATGATGAACAGCATGCTGCAAGTTAGTTGAACAAAATGTCCTGATTGAACATCCATTGTTTTGAAGATATGTACTGTGCAGTGATCAGTCTGTATCCTGGTCTTCCTTCTGTTTTCTGCCAAGTCCTGTGATGCGTGAATTGGGAGGAGATGGGCTCGGGATGTTTTCATCTCTAGGGTGTTCACTAGAGTTGGACGAGAGGATACATCCTTCTGGCAACCAGTTGTAGTCCCAGAAATCTCTGATCCTCAATGTATACGTCTGGCTGTGTGGGTGGATGACGTTACCTAGCGAGCATACACAATGAGAGTTTCTGCCATGCAACATAAATGCATGTCAGTTGGCCAGCAGCCATATTTTAAATGGCAGTGGAACTCTGGACTAGAACTCTGGACTGTATAAAACAAAACAAAACACGTATCGCGTCGTGGTGCATTTCCAATAGGAATCAAAACAAGTGCACCCTAGTATGTCTTTGTTAAACATTAGGTGTGTATAGGATACTTTCTATGCTACCCTAAATACATTTAAAATCAAATAAAGCATCATTTTGGTTGCTGCATGTGCTTACTCATTTCAGTGTCTTGCACTACACGTACATAACAAAGATCATGGTAATGGGCAAAAAATCTGCAAGGGAATTTAAACCGGCAATATACTCAGTCCACCGTTGAGCCCCGGTGTATTTGTCCAATTGCCCAACCCTAGTCCTCTAACAGCTGGAGAGGAGGAGTTGCTATTTAAGGACACACACACACACACA
>OMKK01074815.1:0-18644 GCA_900302305.1 Polymixia japonica
CGCTGTTCTGCTTTTCAGCCGCAACGGTGTCATTCCGCTTTGCTTTCTCACACACACACACACACACACACACACACACACACACACACACACACACGGTATCCAGATCACTGTGTTCTGTAGCAAGTCCTGCTTGTGCAATACAGTGTCGAATAGTCACATTATCGTTTATCCACACCCATTATTAAATGATTGAAAAGAAAAGCCCTCCTGGGATTTCAACAGTGTGTGCGTTGCTCCACATTAAATCCCCGGAGTGTTTTTCTTTTCAATAATTTAAGAATGGCGGCGTACGGGTAGAGAGGCCAGCTCCTCTAATAGAACTGGAATGAGATGAATGATCCCTCTGCTCTCCTGGTGTCGGCTCACATGGAGCTGGCTAACCACGGGGGCCCCAGACGGGCTCCGTAGACTTAGCCATGCAGACAAGGTGGCACAACGCCCAATTGGAAGCTTGTGATAGCCGGCCGCACGACCTGCCTGCTGAGTATTGGTGTCAGTAATCAAACGGAGAGCTGGGCTGTGGGAACGAGTCTAAGCATGTCCCAGAGTGATGTCCTCTCGCATGCAAACCCCTAGCTGTTGCTCATGCAGTGTACTCATAAACACGAGTGCATTTTGTTGTAGCTTAGCTTCAAACAATAGATTTCATGGTAGATCCATGTAAATTCTAGAACTGTCTGAAAGTCTTTTTGTAATTTTCCTCTTGACCTTTACCAAGGACGACTCCTTTATTGATTATGTAATAAGATCATTATAGTAACAATGTTACTTGTGACAGCAATTTTACGTCCACTTCGAGTCATTTCTGTCAGCTTAGTTACCATGGCAATTAAATCAGTAGGTCACTGTTGTTTAGAACTGCTTTCTCATTTGCTATTACCATAATTGGAACATGAAGTGTTGACATATACAATTTCCAATCACATTTCATAATGAAACTCATGAGCTTCCATCCGCCAGATGGACGGCTAGGTCTATTGTACTACTAAGATGAACTCCGTCCCATTGCATACCAATGGGGAAAAAAGATAATCTTTGTGCTAAGATGCTTTTGTGAAACAAGGGCTCTGTCCAATTAGACATGCAGAGATCCGCCAATAAGCTCTTTCTTTGCCTCTAGCGTTGGTTTAGTCAGTCAGCCGCACAGATAAATTTAGAAGGCATTTTCTCAGCCCCAGAGTGCCATAGGGAGTCACTTACTTTGAATGTTCATGCTGCTTTAATTCACTAATTAGGAGAGACAGAAACGGTTTGTTGTTGTCTGGAGACAGGCGACGATGGACTTGATGTTCACTGAAATGCAAATGAAATTTCTGTAAGGAATTTCTGTATTTGTTTGTGAACCATCTGCAGACTGTAACGCTACACCTCAGCTGTAATGCTTTGTTTATGTTGTAAAGATACGCACATCTCTTGGGTACACATGGCTGACCAAATATTGTATTAAACGGCACCCCCATCCTTGTTAAGTTATCTTTATGGACTCCTATGGTTCATATGCTACAACTGCTATCTTATCTTGTATTCCGTTTATGGAGCAGTTACAAGTGTTAACTAAAGCCTCTGTCCGCCCCCCAGCGTAACAAGGCCTCCATGCGGGAGCTTGCGGTGAGCCAGAAGGTGATCTGTAAACATAAGAATGGCCGCTACTACCACAGCGAGGTGACGGAGCTGACCAACGCTACTTTCTACGAGGTGGTGTTCGACGATGGCTCCTATAGCGACAACCTCTTCCCAGAGGACATCGAGGTTAATAGAAAAGCTTGAGTTTGTTTCGTTTTGTTTTGAATGCATGCCATTTTATGTGTAGTAAGAATACAATGCATCTTAAAACGCAGATATATTACTGACTTCCTGGGTAGATATAATGGTATGTCATTAGGATGGTAATCATTTCATAGTTGTTAACTCAGCACTGTTGGACAGGACTGTAACTGAACATTACAGGTGAGGTAACGGTAGTAGAATCATAAGCAGCAAAGCTACAGACTATTCCCTGAATGCATTTTCAGTGCACCAGTTGCGGTGTGGGTAGTTGGTTTGTAACTTCCCTCTTAAGAAATACTGATATCAATGGTGCAAATCAGCTTCATATTTTATTTGTTCTGGTATGTTTCAGAACAGGGACTGTGTTCGGCTTGGCCCACCTGCTGAGGGTGACCTTGTCCAGGTGCGCTGGACGGACGGGCTGATATATGGAGCCAAGTTTGTAGCATCGCACTCCATCCCCATGTACCTGGTAACGAGGCCTGACTGCAGTAGCCTGTCTGTCTCTCACACACAAACCCCACTCACTGACCACAGACCACATCAAAAGATGTTATGGGTTTATGTTCCCCACCCAGACACGGTGGGCGGCTAAGGAACGAGGATAGTTAAAATACACACACACACAGACGCATCAAAATAGAGAACTGTTTTTATGTACAGTTTTTAAAATGAACAAATAAGAAATCAATTCATTAACATAAATGGAAATAACAATTAAAATGTTACCAATTGCAGTACAATTGGCTGCATCTTTTTTGGGATTATCCAGCCTAGGGGTGGCGTTATGTCTGAACATTTTATTTCAGTTTGCGAGTCAGTGCTCGAAAATCGGTACGTAAAATGAAGAGAGAGAAAAACGCTTTAAGCAACATAACAATAAAAAAAAAAATAGAAAACTTCGGGGCAGGGAACATTTCATTGACATTGATGTCAGACCTTTTTTCTGTTTAGTCAGGCCATTCCAATGTGTTTATGCTACGCATGTTCATTCAGGTGGAGTTTGAGGACGGATCGCAAATCTCTGTCAAGAGGGAAGACATCTACAGTCTAGATGAGGACCTGCCCAAACGAGTCAAGTCACGAATGGTAACTTACACACCACTATAGATTAATATCGTATCAGAGGTTTGCAGCATTTTATGTGTAGAGAGTTATAGTGAGTGAGGCTATGGAGCTCCCTTGTCAAGAAGCATCTGCCCTGCTGATGTTCTCCTGAGCAAGACGCTTAAGAGACACTGTTTTGTAGCTGACCCTGCACTTTGAACTCTCTTGAAAAGATATACATTTGAAAAAAGCAATATACTATTGAAAACATGCAGGTAATGTCAATTTGTGTGCTTGTATATCATACCATTTGAGAAGGAAACGAAAGATAATGCATTCTAAAGTAATGCGAATGTCTTTGGCATTGCTGTAGTATTTGTTTGTTTTTTTAGCTGTGCAATTTGCTCGGGAAGCTTTGATGTGATTACAAGCAGAAGTAATACTTTGGAGGAAAATTGTGATACAGGCTTTTTCTCCCATAACCTAATCACAGGTCTCCATAACCTCACTAGGTGAGACGGTGCGTGTGTGTGTGTGTGTGTGTGTCATAACCTCACTAGGTGAGACTGTGTTGTGTGTGTGTGTGTGTGTGTGTGTCATAACCTCACTAGGTGAGACCGTGTCTCACACACTGTGACCTGAGCAGCCGCTCATCTAAAAGCAGCTCTGCTCGTCTGCGTTTCACTCGTAACTCCCTTTCTGTCATTTAGCTCTTTTCAACCTGGAAATGGTAAATATATGGTAGAAACAGGTGAAATGGCAGTTTTTCCTCCCATAGCCTAATAATCACTGTTCCACAAACCAAATCGTAACCATTACCTGATTAATCGCCAACATAATCCGATCACATTCCGTAGTTGAACTGAGCTGGAATGTAATGTTGCAAAGTAATATTAGGCATTGCACTGAATAACAACTTCACCTAAAAACACAAAACTGCTGTTGCCATAATCTAACTAAATGATTTGCTGAAATGAATATATTTTTAAGGCATAAATGTATTGACTACATTATGATTTGTACTGTGTTGATGATGGTAATATACTGATATGCAGCAGTCTGTGCTGCTAGTCTGAATCGTCTCAAGTTGTGAAGTTATTAAGACATTCATTTAGGTTGATTTGTTTGCTGACATGATCTCTCACTGTATTTGTACATTGTTTTACGTAAATTAATTTGATTAATTTAATCTAGCACAGCACAGAATTTTACCATTGGTTGTTGTATTTGCCAGGCTAACAGTTCTGAGTCATGATCTGATAAGTTGTAATTCTGGTGTTTTGTCTGGTTTCAGTCGGTGGCGTCAGACATGCGTTTTGAACTCTTCACCCAGAGTGATGTCAAGCAGAATTCCAAAAGACAGCGTGTCATCAACTCTCGATACAGAGAGGACTACATTGAGCCTGTCGTCTACCGAGCCATCATGGAATAACGTCTCCTCTGTGCCCTCGTCCTCTTTCTCCTTCCGTACGTCAGAGCAGCATCTCCGGGTCCCCGTGCTGTGGAGTGGCCCTAGCCCCTCACTCCCTACCGGCCCTGTTCTGAATGTGGAGGGCTTCCACGGCCCTTTAGGCTATTTATTTATAAACTACGGCTGGGACTTCAAATGACTTTCTTTTTTTTTCGTGTGTGTGTGTGTTGACCAATCCCACATGACACTCCTCTCCCACCCACTCCCCCCCTCTTCCCTATAAGTGGTATCTCCTTCCTCATTCTCAGTTGGAAGGAACCACCAATAAATTATTCAGCGAGGAAGAAGCTGGACTGTATGTAACTGGGGCAACATTTTTCTGCTTGTACCACCACTTTCAATGACTTCACGCACCAAGGACATTTTACACAATGTCAGCTGTACAGTAGTTTCCTGCTACTGTGATTTTATTTCTTCCATCGATAACTTGTTGCTGAACGCAGTCAAAATCAACTTCAGACTGTTAACTTTTAACTTTTACAAAGCAGGAGATTATATTGGTTTATCTGGGCTCATGCATAAACAGTAAAGAGGTTTTTGCGGGGGCTTTCAAGTTCTTCAAGCCAACTTTATGGGTCAACTTTTTCACTTATAACTGTGGCAGTGGCTGTCAAAAAGGTGTAATAATAGCCGTCCTAGATCTAATCGGCTGTTGACCACTAAAGTTTTTTTTTTAAGAAATTGAATTACAAAACAAAATGCATCAAGACCTGTGTGAATGTTAAAACGTGACCTGCCAAGAATTGAAATCAGATCAGGCGGTAACAGCACAGTAGCTCAACAAGTTTCCTTAGACAGTAGTTCAGGCTTTGTGACTCATAGGCTTCACTTGTCTTCTCTAATTCATCTTTACCTATATGAAGGTGTGGTAACGTGCGTCTACTGTGAAGATAGGAACGAGGTAGACTAGAGGCCCAAGCCTTAAGTTCCAAAGGGCCATGCTTTTCATAATTTATCTATGAAAGTTTTGATTTAATATTGTTATTGTTAATTTATGCCAGTTGAGTTTGAGAACAGTTATTTTTTATCATAGCTTTGCTGCGCTTTAACAATCGCCAGAAAACCTCAGATATATTTATATTTGTTATATGGACGGGTTTTCAGACGTTCTGTTTAAGTTTTCAGGCTCACTCTCCTTCGTTTTAAAGCCACTGTGTTGGGATTGGGTCGTGTAAATGCCCGTTTGGTCAAGTCTCTCTTTCAGCAAAAGCACTTATCATTAACTCCTGTTCCTTAATGGCCCACGGAATGTCTGTCGGTGTCGAGACTAGTGGCTTCTTGTCAGTTCAGGTACTTTACTGAGCATGTGCAAGAAAGATAGTTTTTGTTTTTTTGTCTCATAAAGGTAGCACTATAGGAAGGTTATACTGAGTTAATGCTTTAACCACAACATGACAAACTAGACTAAAGGGGGTCTTCATTTTCAGACTTGTAGAACAAGTTTCTCATTCTTGCTTACTCTGTCCATGGTCCTTGTATCTGGTTTAAGATAGCTTTTTGTGTAGATGATAATAAAATAAAATAAAAAAAACACAACAACCTTTAATTGGTATCTCAGGTGGACATGGAGCACAGACACCCCTTTAGCCATGCCCATCAAACTGCCAGGTTGCCATGGTGACTTGTCAGTGCTTGGTTTGGTTGGGTTCCATATTCTGTGCAGCATCAATTCTGTACACTCTTTGTAAACATATCAGCTGTTGAGTAAAGATTGGACAAAGAGAAAGGACTTTGTTTATTTTCTTGTTGCGTCAGGTTACTACACATTGTACGTGTCCGCATGAGCATGCCTGACAAACGGTTAAAAGCAGCCCACTTCAGAGATGACGTGAGATTGTAAGAATCAACAGCACTGAGATGCAGGCACTATTTTTCTCAGCACCGTTACAATATTGCTGCACCGTCTTTGTACAAGGTGCATTTTTATTGTCATTCTTCCTACTGATTTGTAATCTCCTGCTGACGTCCGATCCCTTCTCCTCCTCCCCCTTCCTCAGCCTGGAGGCATACAGATGTGTCTGTGGAGGGTGAGATTTGTGAGGTGTGGAGAACACTGATGGAATTTAGTTAGATGGATGGCCCCTGGCTCTCCATGTCATTGCACCAACGTCTGTGTGTTATGAATGTAGGTGTGGTAGATAGCTTTATCAGTTTGCCAAGTTTGTCAGAGCTGGATTGAAGTATTTGTTATCAAAACGGTGAAATGTTCTTATTTGTAATAGTAACCTGGTAACCTTGTATCTGCTAGACCTTGGCCGACCAACACTAGTTGTCGGCCAATTACTAGAGCAGGCAGGCCCACAGTACAATAGAAAAAGTTTAGTGACAGAAATTGCCATTTTGACAAACTAGCTGGGTCTTTCAGCCTAGTAACGGGTTCTAGTAACGGGTTTGTATATTCAGACTAATCAAACGTCTACATTCCAGAAAAACTGAAATTGCCAGATGACTGTTTCATGGTCTCACCAAGTTTCTTGCTACGCAACAGCTCCATTCCTTGGCCCCTGTCTACTGCTGTGTCAGAAAAGAGAGGCAAACAAAGCTACAAAGCTAGCAGGCCTTGCCAATGAACACAAAAGAATTGCAGAAGTTTAATAATAGTAGCAATATGCCAAGATCTAAGACTGCTTGGCCTTGATTATCATGTTCATAGGTTTTTTACAGATCGGCCTTCCTCTCCTGTCACCCACTGAGGTCACGTTACAAAATGACATTTTAATTTCAAATTTTAATTTCTGCTCTTAATATTAGTGGCAATTTTGGTGAGTCTGTTACTGAATTATTAATAATTCAATACAAAGCTATTTTGAGTGCAGAGTTTGCTTATGAACACACTGCAGAGGGGGACCAGGAGCAGCAACCATGGCTGTATCGTACTGCTTCATTACAGTACCTCAGTTAACAGGTTAGTACAGTTAAATGTCACCGCTGTGGATAATGGAATTTGAAGTTCACTGCATCGAAACTGAAAAACTAAAAGCTTAGAATACTGCTGTGGTTTTGAACGGGAACGGGGTGGGGTTTTTTTCTATGGCTGAATAACTTAGCAGTGTTATCAATGCTTTCCAGATCTCTTCTGAATGCCTGGACCCGGTGGTTACTGTTATGTTTGCCACATAGCAGCACCTGTACCATTCTCTACCAGTCTTTGGACTGCTTGACTCACTAAACGTATTATAACAAAATGACTCGGCTTAACTCTACAATTCCACTAAAACAGAAGTATGTGGTCTATTCTCGTATGACAACATACGTAATCTCTTTCACGTCGCTTCCTCTCTCCCATTCAGTGATAAACTATGTACTGAAAGCATAAAAATGTTTTTTTTAAACATTTTTTTATTCAAGCAAGATGGGTGGAGTAATTCTGGTTTTGTTTTGACATTCTCCTGTTGCAGTCCTAGGTTTGCTCTTTGTATCTGCTGTAGTGCTAAAATGCTTCTAGTTTGGATACTTAGTTTTCTCAAAATCCTCAGCTCCAATTTCTAAACAAATCTTTTGATGTGTTTTTGTATGTTAAATCAGGTTCAGCATATGTGTCTGTGTATTCAGCACCCGTACCTAAACCCCCAACTGCAGAACGCCAACTCAAAGAAAATATAGATGGTTATCTCTCTCTCTCTCTCTCTCTCTCTCTCTCGCTCTTCCTGTCAGACTGATAGTGAGCCACCTGCAGCATATGTCTAGCTGATGAGTCTCACTGCTGGGCTGTGTGCCCTTGCCTCCTACCTTCCCTTTCCTCCTCCTCCTTCTCCTGCTCCCCAGTGTTCACAGTGGATCATATCAACATCTGCTGACAGATATGTGAGGATGCCAGGCCTTGAACTTGAACAGGTTTGTTTGCCTCCCCCCCTGTACCTCTGCCAGCTGGGGAAAAATCAATGGTCATGTTAACCCACAGAGAGGATAGGCATTGTGGTTCTGCTCTTTAGAACGTTTGTCCAGTTGAAACATAAAACAGGCTATTAATCACTGCTTTCTACATTTGTTCATGTGGTAGAAAAATGGCCTTGCCATTTGATATAATATGCAAAAAACATTTCAAGTTTACTATACATTTTAGGTATTAATCACCATATTGAATGATCCTCCATGACAAAACTTTAATCTTATTTCATTGATGTGATGTGGATGAAAAGCTTTCTAGTTTCTGTTGACGTTTCATTTCACCTTACATTTACATCTGAGAGTTCTAAGAGTTCTCAGTGTCCTGTTGGAACCAACGATTTGTTACTGCAAACAAACAAACCAGGCTGCTGTGAGGACAGATTGAGTCATTCATTTAAAAAAGGCTGCTCTTCAAACAGTAACCAGTGTTCATGTGACAAATATGTTTAAAAATAAATACTGCAGGACTGTAATTGGAAATAATTTGGTTGGTTTCTTGCTTGGTTTTATCACAGTCAACACTGAACAGATTTGGTAAAAAAACAGGTATGTTATGCAATAGGATTGCCCAAAAAGATGTTAGTTTCCCAACTAACATGCTATATACAATTTGGCCAAAGGCCATCAAGGCTGTCGTTTATTGGAGAGTATGGACACAAAACGTCTCACTTATATATGTATATAAATCACAAATCCATGACTACATGATGAATACCAACATTTATAATAGTCTGCATTGGTTTTGTTATTATTTTTCATCACCAGAGGCAAAGTCTTTTCAATGGGTCATCTGGTACTAAAATTGGATGAAAGCGCTACTCTACAGTTAAGTTCTACCCAATAATAAACCGAGGAGGATCACTACCGGGAATACAGTGGCCTTCATGTGGGGAAATGGAATAGCGTGATGCATGATGACTGTAAACACTGGAGTCATCTGAACTCATTCAAGAGCGGTGCCAATTTCCTTGGTAAAGGCTACTGAACCTGACTTGTAGTTCAACTGCATGGAAGAGTAATTGGTAGAAATAAAATAAAAAACCCATTCTGCTTCCAGGGGTGACGGGAGGCAACTCGGCTCTGCTCAGATGTTTAGGAATGTTATCTTCTTGAGTTTTCCCTTAAAAGGTGTTGTCCTTTTCTGCCCAAATGGAGCAATGCAAACTCCCTTTATTAGAGGTTTGAATGGAACGAGTGTGTTTCTGGGTAGTCGGTTGTTCTGAATGCCCTACATATTCATTGTGATGTGCACCTAGTCATATTTCAGTGATGGGAATAACTGGCAAGGCTCGGCCGAGCAGAAATACAACTAAAAATTATAATTTAGTTCTTCTTTTTCTTGGGGCTTTCTCTGCCTATGCCCATACTCAGTTTCTCCATCTCAGGTCTTTGATCTTCTTTTTTTTTTATATCCATTTCCCATATTTGCACCTTTTTCTTATACCCTTTCATTTGGGGCATGTAAATTGTGCTGCTGAGTCCTCAGATATCGCTCCCTTGCTCTCTTACACTAGGAGGGCAGCAGGTGAGCCGAATTTGAAGCGGAGTTGCAAAGTGTTTCACAGAAGGGCACATAAAATAATCTGTTACTTCATACAGACGTGGAAACTGACAGACACGTGCAGAGAAATAAGGCAAATAGATCACTCTCACTTGTTCGTCCTGCTCTCTCTCTCTGTCTTTTTCTCAACATGACTTCCTATCTTGCGTCTCAACCTCACGTAACCTTGCTCTCACCCCTCTCTCTGACCCAGCAGCTGTGGCTCTCTGAGTTCCTTCCATTAGCGGGGTATTATCCCTCTGCAACAGCCTCGTACCAATCACATGGTGGTCAGGTGACAGCTCAGGTTACTTTGCGCTGTTGACGTCTGGCTGTCAGATCAGCGTTAACCAGTATTCGGCAGGAAAACAAATTGAAATGGCAAAAGTCAGCTATAGTTGGAGATGCGGCTATACATGAAGTACCCCTTAAACCCCAACCTTTCATCACAAGTTAAACAAAAGCATTGTCCCAACTGAGAATTAAGAGTTTGGTGCTTTAATCCATATAGATGAGTGAGATGCCATGATCACACGGAGAGGTCTGGCGCTGCCAGCCAACGCTTTGAAAGGTAACTACAACACAAGTGTATCCAGAGCCTGACAGTAAGGCTTCATTGAGAACATGAACCTTCCCTAGTGAAACTAGTCCAGAGAAAAGATTACTTTTAAATTAACTTTGAGATTATTATTTTAGGTGTAGCTAAGGGTAAACATTAGGAATAAACTCCTGGAATAATATATTTTATTTTTAGTGTCGTGATTTTATTTTGTTTCTATCGTCAAACACGTGTCTTTATGGTGGGGATTCCAGCTGAGTCTAAACTTGAGAGTTGGGTTTTTCAATACCTCTGACTGGATGACTTCCAAAGAATTTACCAGAAATAGAAGATGTTTTCAGCAGAAGTGGTGTCTGATGTAATTCACACAGAGGACTGTTCTTGCAACGACAAATGAGAATCAGGCTAAAGCCAGCTGGTGGTTGAGCATGGTGTACCACGGTGAACTACTTTTCAACAGATCCCACAAAACAGTTCACCATTTAAGAAGGTTGCCACGGCAATAACACTTTCCCCAATGTGAAGCGAGGTTTTGTTCAGGCTGAATAAGCAGTGTCATGATTAGATGACCCCCCACCCCCCACCCTACTCCATCCTCTGAACGCAGGTGAACAGCAGGGCAGTGCTGCCAGAGTGGCCCATCAGCCTCGGTGAGCGAGCGTATAACTCGATTTCTCCCTCCCCTGTTTGGACTGATATGACTGTGGATGGCCTGGCTGAAATGTAATAGAGCTCGCATTAATGGGAGATGGGAGAGTCTGATCAAGGAAGCAACCTGCAGTGTAAGGGCATTGGAATGAAGGTAGCAAGCCTAATTCAATCCTGAACTCTTAATTGTATTTACCATAATTGCAGAGAGCTTCAGAGATAACGAGACTCATCCTCTTCATTTCACCTTTCAACTTAGGAAACTAACCCCTAACCCTAAACAACCTGAAACAAACCAGCAAAATGAACCCTTGAAATTAATCAGAAAAGTGTGTATCACGCTGAACTGATAAGGCAGCTAAAATGGAACAACACCTTCATTTCAGTCTTTAGTACGTGCTATGTGGTTGTCACTAAGAGGGCTAGACATTAGGCAAGTCACTTCTCCCCTAACCACAGGGTGTGCATGGTACCTGCCTCAGCTCGTCGAGGCATGCAGTCTGTATTTCACTTCCTACTTCAGAGCTTGACGTTTGTTGCAAAGCAATGACCCTAAACCCTTCTCATGCTCTGCTTTGTCCACATCCTGTCATCAATAAAAAAAAAAAAACTGAATCGGTACGATACGTGTGTGTGCACGCACAGGAGCATGAGAGAGAGTGTGTGCGTGTGTGTGTGTGAGAGAGAGAGATTTAGGAGTGTGTGTGTAAGACAGAGGATAAATACACTCAGAAGTAGATAGGCACACAAAGAGGGGAAAGACGGGGGTACTTCCAGTTAGCCTACTGCTTATCTCAGGTTCCTTTTATGGAAAGTTCCTGAACTTCTTTGGCTATCAAAAAGGCTCAGAACACATGGAGGGGGACTCCAGTTAAGCACATCAGCTCAAGCTTCTTTTTCTAATCTTCTTGTGTTAGAACAAAGTCATGCAGACATTACCTCCACAGGACTGGTTGCTGAACAGGCATCTCACTCTATTCTATGGTGCTATTTGATATTTTATTGGACACTCATCAAGCTGCCCTGTATAGCGAAGGCATATCTCCAGTGGCGGACTCAGGGGGTGGCAACTGTCACTGAGGGGGCCAGAATTTGCCTCTGAGCTTGAAGCCACCAAAACCAGTGGAGACGCGAGGTACTGCAGCCGGATGTATTTGACTCAGGAACGGCTTTCTCTTGCTTCACTGCACCGCTGAGCAGATCCATAGAGAATGGATAGCGGTCATTTTGAACACTGTCTCTAGTTACCCCTCGTTTCCACCAGATTGCGTCACGGCTTGATTGCGTCACGGCTGTAAAGGCGCAAATATTTCTGTTGTAGTATACTGACGTCTAGCCGCTAGATGTCAGCGTCTCTATATCATATAGCCGTTTCCAGCATTAACACTCTAGCTGAGTGGTTGTAGCTAGTAATAGTAGCAGCTTAGCAAAATGTCCAAGAAAAGCTGTTTTACGGATTGCTACCGCACAAGACCTAAAGCCAGACATTGACAGACTGACCTCAGGGAAACGGCATCAGTCACCCGGCCAGAAAACAAGTAGGTAAGCATTTTTGAAATGCTTTGAAAAGATTTGAAACCTTGCTTGTAGGCTACACAAACTGAAACAACCCACATTGTTATTTTGACGTTATTACTTATACTACTTACTTATACTATTTTTTTAATAAATTGTATAATAGTTGTACACTTGAATGTCTGCTTGCCATTAATTTTCCTAGAATTCCCTTTGAGGCCAACCATAATGCTGATATGGCCCAGTATGAAGTTTGAGTTTGACACCGCTGGCTAGAGTGGTGGTAGCTGGTGATTTGAAAATCACCACGTTTTGTAAACTGAGACTGCTCCTATAGTTTTGGGGCCACATAGACATATTTTACATCAAAATGTTCATATTTTCCCGTTGTCATTCACATTCATTCACATATCTAATGTGATTTATAGTTTTGAAGATATAGCCATTTGTTTGAAAGTAGTGCTCTCCATTTAAATACACTGTGGAATGTTTGCAACGCCACTCTAGAGGCAGATGGTAATTTCACAGTTTGGACCAGTTTTTTTAAACTGCCAGCATTACAACAGTTTTAGTGTGAAGCAGACATAGTATACATCAAAATGTTCGGCTATTTCCGCCAATTCCTATGATTTAAATATCTAAGCCATGCGTCTTATAGTTTTTGAACAACTTCCGTTTGAATGCGTCTATGTTTTCACATAGTGGTGGCAGATAGGAGAGAAGCAGAGTGTGGGAAACAACAGGTGTCAGTTGGACACACCAGGAAACACTCGGCCACTTAGGAGAGAAGCAGACTCTTAAAGCTACAGACACCCATTTCTTTAACTTGTCACTGCTGCTACAGTTTTAAGACTACATACTCATAGACATGTTATACATCAAAATGTTCAGCTTTTCTTCGGTTTCAAGGCAAGCCCTCACCACAATTTCTCCAGAAATTGTACCCTATTTGGTTATAGCCTAAGCTGTCACCACACAAAAAGGTATTTTCACCCCACTGACCAATGTGGTTCAGGTTCTGTTTTTTTTTCCATTCCAGTGGTATCATTAACACACTGACCATAGCGCAACATGGCCACTTTTGAGTGTCAAACTTTTGAGTGTTGAAGTGTGCATCATAGTGACATCAGCTATTTATAAATACTTTTAAATACTAGTCAATATAGTAATTGTTTTGAAGCGGTAGAGTGAAAAAAGGATCCATAATATACTTTGTCACCCTACTTCCATTCTGCCTGATCTTGTTCATGTTCATATCTGGTTGTCTTTAGATGTTTAAATATCTATGTATATGTGAAATTTAATATTTAGCTTCTCAAATATGTATGCTTTCCTTATATATTTTATCTTAAAATACCAGAAAAGGCATAAGAATGTGTTTGGCCAATTCATCCTTGGATTAAAGCAGCTACAGACAAGATTGTGAGATTTTGTTTTTGGGGACTCTTTGAGTTTCCTAGTGGTATTATTTGTTTACTTCACTGTCACAAAATGCAACTGACCAGCTTGTTTGGGGGCTTTTTCAAAGCCCAGCAACTACAGTCTTGCATTTGTTTATAAAGCTTAGTGAAAAAAGGAAGCAAGACTGTTGAAAGAAGAGGACTTCCTGTTTTGGTTGATACATTTCCTTTGTATCGCATGTCTGTCCTTTTCAAGGGAGCTCGTGATGGCACACAAAATTGCATAGTGAACGCAATGTTTCTAGGGCACCAATGTTAATGCTGGTGGTATCATTCTTCCATAGACAGTACAATATGCAATCAAAATCTATTTTATAATAATATGTTAAAGGAGATATACGATATTCAGCCACTAAATGTTGCCCAGCATCTCAGACCAAAACAAATGGGTGCGTGCCGTGCGTCGGCCACACTGACACTAATGCATTAACATGCACTAACATGCACGGGTGGCCGGACCGGCTACCACAACAAAGACCAGAGAAGCTTGGTTTACAACACACAGAGGGACTGTGGCTTCATTCTCTGCTCAGGACACCATTACTCCACTATATCTTTACATAGCAAATAGTTGTTTGCTGCTATATTAATGTTCAAAACATTGTATATAGTACCTTTAAAGCAAAAATCCTGTCTGTAGTGGCTTTAGGATTTGAGATACTTCACAATAAAATTGAGCACAAAATGTGAATATTTGATTACACTGGATTTCTGCTTTTCTCTAAACAGCTCCCAAACCCTTTAACATATTCAATTATCTCATCATATTCCGTTGTTTTATCACACTAGGACTTTTTGATCTCTTAATCATACAATTTGAAATCATGCAATTCCATATTATGAGCATACACTGAAATATAGCAATATTTGATGTGCCACCCTAAAATAATCACTTGTCCAATTCTGTCACCCTGTTAAACATTTTCTGTGGGCACCACTACATATCTCCCAGTGGTTTTCTTTCACTGGTGTATTATTTAGCCTCTTTTAGCTTTGTTTTGTCCCATAAATGTATAGTTTTTCATTCCCCTAGTTCTGCTGAGTCTGTATGTTGTGGATATCATAGCACTTAAAGTGATATAGCTCATACCCTGTGTACTGGTAAATGTCTTATGTGAAAAATAAATACAAATAAATGTCTCTGCTACACCGAAAAGAACTTGATGTATATCATTTTCTCTTTTCTCCCCATCTTGTCTATTCACTGTATTGCACCATTGGTGTTTCGTGGGGATCATGAAATACTATTGCTCTTTCATTCTGTGGGATCTTTCTGCTGTTGCCGCCTCATTAGGCAGCCAGGCTGCAGCAGTCTACGATAAGCCTATAGGTTTCCCCAAGGCCCTGCTTCATCACATGATGGATCGAGCCCATAATCGTCTGAGAAATCTGTGTCTGCCAACACGCAATCTCTCCCTGTCCCACACCCACCAGCTCTGGTCTTGTAAGGTTGCAAACCTTACTGCCTGAAACAAATTAAGCACCGAAGCTACAAAATTGCCAACATCATGTGGGTGCAGGAAAGAGGCCATAACAGGGCATTTTCATTAAAGTCCTCAAAATTGGTGTAGACAGATCTATTGTGCCAACATGTGGTTAAAAGTGTGTATCCACACAAAGAGGCTGCGGATAGCTGGAGATCGACCTAGATCTTTAATCTCCCGCTGGTTGCTTGTTCTCCTGCTTCAGGGGTTGTGGAGATGACTGAAGAGAAAATATATCTCAACTTCTTGCTGTGTATGAATATGAAGTCTCACACCTCATATTTGACTCAACTTAATTCTGTCTAAGATACAATTCAGAATGTATTTGACGCTCTACATTTTGTGTATTGTGGCACTCGGCCCACGACGGGTACTGTGGTTCTGGGAAAAACAAGCACCGGAGACAGGTATTTGTGGAAAAAAAAGAAAGAAATAATTTATTAAACAAACTGGTGTGGGAGGGGGAGTCAGGCAGACTAATGCTCTTCCCAGACCGGGTCTAACACGTGGTAATATTGGCCCCGGGCTACTCTTCCCAGCTGTCTCCTGCCTGCAAAGGGACGCTGTCCTTGATGCTGAACTCCTCCTCCAGCCCCTGTGGAGTGCCCCAGTGCTCTTGGTGCTCCACAGTATATTCACTTATGTTCTCAAGGAGCGTGACTTTTAGAAATGGGGCCTTTTGGAATTTTTCTTCACCCATCACAACTCATAACACAGGTCCATTTTACTCCCGTGTTTACAAAGGCTGCAAATGTAACCAACATTTCAGATGTGGGAAAAAACCAGGTCCAGAAAGTAGAAATACTAAGCAGGAAGTTGCTCCAGTCATGCACTAAACCAGCTGATTGTAATTAACACAACTCTTCAGGTAGGTAGGGGAAACTAATTAGTGAAATCAGCTGGTTTAGCGCATGGCTGCAGCAAATTCACGGTTAGTATTTCTACTTTCTGAACCTGGTTGTTCCACCTCTGCATTTTACGCTCTCAAAATGCATGTTAAACTCCTGTTTAGCTGGCGCATGCAGTCAGTCCTCGTATCAAAAGCTCACACAATAATTTTCATAATGAAAAAAGCCTTCAATCCAACAAACCACTTTGTGAAATAGAATATCAGCGGTGAGAGTGTTTGAACTGCAATTAAAGGTCAGGTCTTTAGCTGCGGCTTCTTTTCATGAATTATTTCTTACTGAGAATTATTTCTGTTGGCAATAGAGGGTTATGGTGATGTTCTTTTGTTAATCTTTTATTTGTATCATAAACCCTTTCTAGTGCTGTTATATAGTATATAATTAATAAACTCTAATAAAACTATGCCAGTGAGCCTATCTGAGCCAAGAAAATATGTTCATTTCAAAATATGATAAGATGATTTTAATGGGCATTCAGAAGGTTTTACTAAACTCAAATAGGATGACATATTTTATCAGTCCTTTCTATTTCTGGCCCACATCTGGTCCCAAGAGAGAATTTTACATTGACATAGGTTATTTCTTTACAAGAACTGACAAAAACGTTGATTTAACCTTTGAAGCGTAACAGGCCAAATAGATTTTGCTGTTCTTCCTGTTATTGGTTAACTAACCTGTTGGTCACTTTTACAGACAGTTCTAAAAGGACATTTACACTATCAAAGGTGTCCTCTTCGTCCTCTCTCCTTTGGCATTTTTGTTCGGTGTAAGAGCTTATTTATTTATTCATCTATTAACAGAACTTCTCTGTTTGGATCCCTTAATACCCTGGATCAAGGAATTGACAACCAACAACAAAAAAGGTAATGACTATCTCCTTATGGGAAATATTACCTTATGGGAAATTCAATGTCGTAGAAGAACTGCAATGCTCCTTACACACCTTTATTAGTGTAATACAGACAACATTTAGATCCAGGAAAATCTTCGTCAGGTCTAGTTGCTGGTCTAGACCTGATGAAGATCCGCTTGGATCAAAACATTGTCTGTGTTACACAATAAAGGTGCTTTCTTCTCTTCTAGCTTTTCAGCCCAGCACCTCATGAACAGGATGTGCATATGAGTATCTATTTGCTATCTATTTGACTATCTATTTGCTATACAAATAAAAATAAACTTGCGTATTTGCATATTCAATGTCAAAGCCACAGAACCAGATTTGTTCTTAAATCCAAGTGTAGTTTGTCAGCTTTGTCTTAACAAAAAACTCACACACAAACAAACAAAACAGATGAAAGACACGAGTTGACAGTAAAAACATAACAACTTAAGGTATCTCTCTGGCGATGGTCAAATGAAAGAAACTGGTAGCTACAAGCTCAATAGGGAGGCAACGGTTTTAAGTCTTATTCTCTTATTCTCTAATGGCCTTGTTAGAGTTTATCTGCACATTCGAAGTCAGAAGTAATATGGTCTAATGCCTAATCAAACCCAGATTATATAACACCCCCAAAGGGATATGTATTGTGTTTACTGCATCTGTGTGTGTGTGTGTGTGTGTGTGTGTGTGTGTGTGTGTGTGTGTGTGTGTGTGTGTGTGTTTCTATATATCCGTTTGCCACAATGGATCCTCACTATCATTCAAGATAGAAAACAGAAATGATTAGTGGTGCTGTGGAACAAAGATAAATCCATAACCTTGACCTAGAAGGTCTTCCTCAAACAAATAACCTGGCTGATCCACTCAAGGAAGGTAGAGAGTGGCCTTGTAAGTAGTACAACCCAGCAAGTGTTTAGTCCTTCATTTCATGTCAGTGTACAAGTACAAGTGTTTGTTCTTGAACTCAAACACTTAGTATCACTTTTAAACACAGTAGGAAACGTAGCTATGCGGATGTATTGTCCCATTGTTGCAGATAAAGCTAACGTTACTTTAACTACTGTATTACTACAGTACAAGCTTTTTGACAGGGGAAAATACATTTTACGCATACACTATTTTCACTACTACTCGAATATCTAACTGGCCTAACTATTTCAAAGGTCAGAGAACTCTTTCGTAATCATTAAAATTGGTGACCTTTCCCTTGAAATAAACTATTGTGAATGGTACAGCAACCTTCATTAGAGTTGAAGGCAAGAAGTTGAAGGATCAGGATTTAGTCAATTGATTTTATGACCCAACCTCCAGGAAATCAGTATGGCTGTTTATTAATTGGCATTATGTGAAGTTATGTTGCTGAGTTAATATTCAATAACATCAACCTTGCTCTCTGCAACTGATTTGCTGACATCCTTTCATCCCGAAAAGCCGCCTTGAAAAAGTATGTGAACGTACAGTACAAAAACATGGG
>OMKK01074819.1:0-15903 GCA_900302305.1 Polymixia japonica
CCCCCCCCCCACCTCACCCCCCCCCCCCCCCAACAGGGACACAGACACACATAGACACACACACACAAATGCAAAAAGCACACATACAAACACACACACACACACACAAACATGCACAGTGTGCTGATGCTCTGCCAGAATTCTTTGACCAGTGAAAGGTTAGACAGAGTGTGACAGAGGCTAAATTAATTCCCAAGGACGAAAAAATGAGAATAGAACAGCAGCAAGAAATGGACAAGTAATAGAAAAAGTGAATCAGGGGAGAGATTATGCATGGACACACAGAGACTCAACTGCAGCTACAAAGAAAAAAGTTAGATTGCTTATTATCTCTGATGATTAGCGCTGAATTGAGATGTTGATATTCACAGCATGACACCGCGAGCTATTGGATTTTCGCTCTACATAAATTGCCTTCAAAATTGATCTTGTGTCACACCTGTTTCTTCATCAATGGAGAAACTGCCCAGTCCGCTGCCTCCTCTGATGGAGTACCTCAGCGCTCCGTCCCTTCCTTTGTCGTCGTCCTTAGCGCTGACTGTCAGAACGCTTGTGCCTGCCCGAGAATTCTCCTTCACTGAGCTTCTCACAGCAAAGTCAGGGAAGTAGGGTGCGTACAGATTCTCGCTGACATCCACCACCTGCAGAGACATACAGTAGGGATTCCTTTTGTTTGGGTTGAGAAAATGAACAAAGAAATGTCTTGAATGAATATTGGTAGAGAACACATCTGTGTGTGTGTGTGTGTGTGTGTGTGTGTGTGTGTGTGTGTGTTCTACACACCTCTACCTCCACAAATGATTGAGTGCTGAGGCAGGGTACTCCCCTGTCTTCAGCCAATAAAGTTAAGTTATAGAACTGTTGTTTCTCGTAGTCCAGCTCCTTCCCAATTCTTAACACCCCGCTCACAGCGTCCACCTGTATGTTGAGTTGCCGTACAATTCAATATCATACAACGTTTTAACAATATTTTCTTCTCGCGTCTGTAAAGCGTGCATTCGTGTAAAAGCGAATAGTATCGACGTGTTTATTTCAACGCATTCGCAATTACTTTTTTACGATTAACGCAGAGCAACAACACATGCAACGGCGTGGCCGGCACCATCGTTCACATCACCTACCTCAAAAGTGCCGTTGAAGTCGTTCATCAAAGAGTATCGGACCTGCCCGCCAGGACCGAGGTCCGGGTCCTGAGCCTCCACCCAGCTGATCACAGCCCCCGGTGGGAGGTCCTCCAGCACTCTTGCGCTGTAGCTTATGGGGATGAAAACTGGGGGGCAATCATTGACGTCATCTACTGTAATGCTGAGGGTAGTCAGTGAAGACCTCTGGGTGCCTCTTTCTGCCTTGTCTCTGGCCTCAATCTTTAAGATGACACTCGGGAAGGCTTCCCTGTCCAACTGGCTAGCCACGAATACACCTCCAGTCTCTTGGTCTATGCCAAATTGAGGGACACTTGTCAGCAGTGTGTAGGACAACTGTCCATTTTGGCCCACGTCTTTGTCAAACGCACCAACGGTGATCACTTCCGTGCCGATGGCAGAGTTTTCTGTAACGAGGGCAGAGTAGCTGTCCTGAAAGAACTGCGGGTCGTTGTCATTCGCGTCTTCAATGATCACTGTAAGTAGCCTCCAATTGGACAGCTGAGGGAAGCCCTGGTCGTAGATGGTGACGTTGAGGAAGTAGCGATCTGAACTCTCTCGGTCAAGTGGCTGTAGCACAGTTATTAAGCCTTTCTCCATGTCAATATTGAAGCAGTTTTCTTTGTTGCCCTCAGATATGGAATAGAGAATGCGCCCATTGAAGGCTGTGTCACCATCTCGTGCTCTCACTTGAAATACGCTGGCACCAGCGGCAAGGTCTTCCCTCACAAGAATACTACTAGGCAGGGTCTCAAACTGTGGAGCCTGTTTGTTTAAAGCGAAAAGGTCCGTATAGCCCTCATCAACTCTTGGCTTAGCCATAGCAGTGGCCTTTGTCAGCATTTTTTCAGCCAGCAGTTGGGCCACTCTGGTCTCCTTGCAGTTGAACCCCCTGATCGGCATTCGACCCCTCACAACAGACACATTCACAAACGTAGGGTCAGAGAAGACCTCTCCATCTGTTGCAACTACTTTCAGGTTGAATATCCCACTTTTTACATTAGCTGCTGCTAAAGACCTCCTCAACGACAAGGCTCCAGTGTCTGGGTTTAAGGTGAAGTAGTCCAGTTCATTACCAGACAGTATCCTGTACCTCACCAATCCCAGCTCATCTATATCGATAGCAGATAGGGTGACGATAGTTTGGTCAACGGGGAAATCACGAGCTATCATTCCTCTGCAGGATACCATCTCGAAGTGAGGCCGGTTGTCGTTGATATTGAGCAGCCTAATTGTGACATTAACCTCGTTCTCTCTTCGGTAAGGTGAACCCCAGTCAGAGGCCCGTACAGCAAATGTATAGATATCTGCTGAGGACTCGTAGTCCAGCTCTCTCGTGACTCTCACCTCTCCTGTGTCCTGGTCAATTGAAAACGGTGGAGACTGCAGACCGGCGATTGTGTGGGTTATATATCCGTTTTCTCCTTCATCATCATCCACGGCAGACACCACAAGAACGACGGTGCCTACCGGTAAGCTCTCATTGATGGCAATGTCATAGAAGGGTCTAGTGAATGTCGGAGTGTTGACATTAGCATCCTCGACGATGATTCTGACCTTTGTTTGTAGCTGACTGATAACTTCGACCACCTCTAACTCCACAACCTTTTGGGATATTGTCGTCAACTGCCGTGTGGTCATGATGACTCCAGTCAAAGGGTTGATATCAAAGTACATTAGATCTGAGAGAGCACTGAAGCTGTAATTGACACTTAGAGGAGCTGGTGAGATTTTCACCACCTCTATAATAGTGCCCTGGGGTGCTATTTCGCTCAGCTTGACATCGTAAATATTTTTTTCAAACTTCACCACCACTGGCTCTGGCTTTTTCACCAACAACTGAACAACCTGGATGTTGGAAAGCTTTGGAGGCGTGCCCCTGTCTTTAGCCTGGAAAGTTAAGTTGCATCCATAGGGGAATTTATCCCAGTCAACCAATTCTGATGCTTTAACCCTATATTCATTACCAATGGGCGACCGGTCAACCGTAAACTGCTCCAAGGGGTCACCCTCTGTGATAGTCACCCACTCTATATCCCCAGATACACCCGCATCTTTGTCCTCCACAGTCAGAACAGCATAAACTGGGTCCTCGTCCGACCACAACGGAGTGACAGCACGTGCACTGAGAACAGGAGCAAACTCATTGACCCGCGCCACAGTTAGAACCAGCTTAGCAGTACTACTGATACCATTGTTCCCATAGAGTTTCAACCCTCTGTCAACCACCTGCACCTCCAGCTCAAACCGGTCTTGTTTTTCTTTTCTGGGTCGGCCTGTCAGGGTAATGACCCCGCTGGTTGGGTGGACAGCAAAGAGATCCACTCTATTCTTGAAGAAGTAGTAGAACTCTCCGTTGGAGCCCACATCTGCGTCTGTGGCTGTTACACATCCTACGCTGGCCCCAAGAGGGGCACTCTCGGGAACAACAACAGAATAGAAGGTGGGGGAGAAGAGAGGCCGGAGATCATTGGTATCCAGGACTTTGATATAAACAGTGGCCAAGGCCTCTAGGCCTCCCTGGGCAGACGCCTTTACTGTTAGGGTGTAATTATCTTGCACTTCTCGATTCAAGATGGCACCGCTATCACCATTGGTGCGTATTCGGAGGAAACAGAAATCCCCCATTACAAACTCCTCAGCCCGGAAGATCCCCTCACTGTCTCCTGACTCAATGGAGTATTTAATGTCTAAAGAACGGGGTGGACCGAGGATGATGCCCATTTTGACTTCGCTCCTGGTGTATGTCCTTGCTGCAGAGTTCTCAAAAATGGAAGCATTATAGGACGGCTGAGTGAAGAGGAGAAGGCCCGGTACTGCCCTGGGCTCAAGCAGGAACTGCGCTCCGCTTGGGAAGAGGAAGAAGAGGAAGAAGAGGAAATGGAGGAGGAGAGAGAAGCTGGAGAGTGGAAGCATAATGGCCCAAGGATTAGACTTCATCACCATTCCATCGCCCAGTCATCCTAAGTTAAGGAAGAATAACAGAGCACAGTTCTGGATTCAGTTGGTGAGGTATTAGAAGGCTCCTATCCTGCTACAATTTAGATATACAGTGTCAAATAAATGCTGCAATAACAGTTTTTAGGGTATTACTAAAACTCAACACAGGACTATTGTATTATATTAAATGTAGAGCACAATCAGAGCTCATTGCTTATAATGGACAACTTTTAAATTTATAAAACCCTTTTGTAAAGTACTCTGTATCATGCACCAAGAGATCTCTGCAGTAAATACTATAATGTTAGTCTCAATTTAAAAAAACATCATGTCACTAAATAAAACAAGATGGACTGAGCAGCAGTCACTGATATTGCAGATCTATCTGTTAATTCATTCATTTTGATTAATAAATGAAATGCCTTGACACTGATCGTCCACATCAGTGACTATGGTAGTCTCTCACAACACTATGAAAAAATCAGGATGTATGTGTGTGGGTGGTGTGTGTGTGTGTGTGTGTGTGTGTGTGTGTGATGAATAGTAAATAAGTAGGCAAAGGCTTAAAGAACTACATGCATTCTCAACCTTCTCAAGCCGATGACAACTAATGACTAATGTTCTGCGTATGAGATTCAAAAAGAGAAAACTAGGACATAAGATAGGCTAACATGTAGGATGTGAGGACAGTACAGCATCCTGTAAGAATCTAGGCTAGCTAAGATGACAAATTGGTACAGAGGCAGCAACATCAACACATTTTACGGCTCCCTGAAGTTGTTATATGGATAGAATAAAAAATGAAGCGCATAAAAAACTTTATCCTCTGTTAAAACTAACTTGCAAGTTTCTTTTAAACATTCGACACAAAGCATAGTACATTACTGACTCTATTTCTGACAGATCCTGCTTGACCAGTACAATCAAAATAACAATTTAAATAATAAAAAACGTCAACTGAAAATAATTAAGATACAGATTTCAAATAAATATTAACAAAAAAATAAACAACTCAATTTGAAATGATTATTAATATGAAATTGAAATGAAATTGGAAAATACATAGGCCTATTTAAGATCAGCACTGTATTATTCTTATGTCCAAGGATTATTCTGTGACAGATTGCCGATTTGAAAGATTATTAGGCTACATTATAGCCTACCCTAGGCTGCTCCTGACAATTCGTGTCACATCTCTATGCACACCCGAGTGCATGGGCTCATCTCCATGCAAATTGCAAAAGCCCCATAACTGAATTGAAACCACTGCAATGCACTTGTGAATCACACTGTGCCTTACCTTGAGAAGAAACGTCCATATTAATTAAAAGTGAGGCTTTTCCATTCTCTCCGACTGTCAACTGAAGAAAGAACCTCAACGCTCCTTACACTCGCTCAAAACTCGGCGGGGATGTGCGAAGTGGAAAATTCACACACACATATCCACACACGGGGTTGTCCGGTAGATAAGCTATCATGTTAGTAGGAAACCATAATGTGCCCGTCCACACTTCGGCTACTTGATAATATAACCCCTTATACCACTTAAACCACAATATTGTGTCACAGCGATATCTATGATAGACGGACGTAAAATAAAACAGGCATGCGCTATCTGCCAGCTGAGGTCCACCAACAAGCTAAAGAATGAAGGTTTAACGCAAGTTTTCAAGCGAGTCTAAATCATGTGTAGCTCATGGGACTGTGTGCGCTTTTAGGGGATGAAACTGAGGTAGTGGTACTCGAGGTGGGCGGGGCAGAGAGGAGCGTCACTCTGGTGACGTTACACACCCGGAAGTCTAACTAGTCGACTGTAGCACAGTTTGAGGTTACATCGGCCTGCTGCTCATAAACTACCGTTGTCGTGCGTTGGCTTTCTTTTACTGATTAGTTAGGTATTTAAACAGTCTAAACCCCCCGTTAACTCATAGTACCATGTCGGTTTTGTGTTACAATAAGGCATGCGGCCAGCGGTTTGATCCAGAGAAGAACCCTGATGGTGAGTAATGTCCTAGCTAATGTTATAACCTAGCCTGGTGAGTACAGTGCGTTAGCTAACCTCTGCTCATCTGGAAACTTCTATAGTGCTGCATTGATGTCGCTAGGTCGTTTGAACCAACATTACCAACTACGTTCACAGACGTTTTTTGTTAAAGTTATTCTTTGATTGACCCGTGTTGTTATTTATGTAGACGTTGTTACAGTTGACAAGTGGTTTATGGAATTACAAGTACATTACATTAAAATAGAAGTCGTAATCTACAGTAGTTACTGGTGTCTTCTTAGATTTCATCTTAACATCTGACATTTGGGAATGTCTACACTTCCACGTTAGATGTCGTGAATCACACTGGAGTGCAGAAAGTTTTACACCTGCGTGTGTTTTGTGTAGCTTCATCCAAATGTATGTGAAACAAAACCAACTCATTACAGGCAGCACGTGATATCGGTGTGTAGGTTGTTTGAATGTATGTTTCTTTTAAAAACTGGACAATTTTGAATTTTACCATGAAAATACTGTTATAGAAGCTCAAAATAAGAAACATTTACTGTATTCAACCTCTGTTGGTGCTATCAGTTGCATAGCCTCTGACAGACTGTCTCTTAACAGTACCAGCAATATTTACTTATATTTAAAACTGCCCCTTGGTGGCTCTGTTTAAACTTTCATTCAGTCCTAGATCAGCACTACTTTTGTGCTGTAGTTCAACTCAGATTAAAACAAAATGTTGGAGCATTTTGAACTCCTTCTGTCAAAGTCACTTTGAGTAAATTCAGTGAAAGGGCCATTTTAGGCTAGACCTATGCTTAATCTGTGTTTAGGAAATCAGCTCCAATTATAGCACCAATCCAAGAACATCAGTCCCCCTGGTACTTGGGGTCAAGATGAAAGGTGGAATGGGACATTGAAATGTGTCATCCTGAGATTAGACTTCCCTGACTTTATCAATGTAAAAGTAATATAGATTAGTTTATCTCAAGGAGTTTTGCTTTAACATATCATTATAAGTTTGTATAATATAATGACTATGGAAGAATGACACCATCGCCGTTAAGATTGGTTCCCTACAAACATCAACACGGAATGGGTCCGCTCCGGTTCGCACACCTAATTTTGAACCGTTTGGAGCATTTCAACCAAAAATAAATCAGTTTGGAACCCGAAAATGTGGTTGCCAGCTGGAACCAAAAAAACAGTGCGTGCAAGCTAGGGCAATGGAGGTTTCAGAGTTACCTTTACTATGGAGGTCAAAGATGGCTCAGATTCTGCTCATGTTTATCTGTCTACAGTAGCAGAAAATCCAAAATGTGGTATAAAGATAAGAAATAGATAAAAGATTATAGATTTCTTTCTGCTGCCATAACTTGCTGATGTTGCTGATATCCTGCGATGGTAATTAGTTCACCAGCAAAACATAAGCCTTTTCGTGATGCAATACAAAGAGATTTCCACTTGTTTTGGTGAAACAGACACACTGTTTTGAAGAAACTTTTATCACATGACTATTACATTTGAAGCAAACAGTTTTCACTTGCATATGAGCCATTTACTTCTGTTACACTCGATTTGATTGCAATCGTGAGAAGCATACGGATACAGGCCCTCGTAAATCCCCGTTCAGTGAGCAGCAAAGCATAGACATCAGTTGATGAACTGCTTAACTTTTGCTGGCAAATGGCCAGCGCTTATGTTTATTGTTGGTGGACAGGCTCTGGTCCTTGTAGATTTTGAGAAAGCTTCTCGGCTCGTTTTGAGAAATTGTGAAAAAATGGTTTAGAAAATGTGTTTTATTCTTGTATTATTCAAACGAACTAACACATGTAGGAACTTGGATGATTCCCGGTAGGTTTTCTGCCTTTCAGTGAAGTGAGACGTCCTTTTCATTGTTGTTAGTCCTTTAGTGTGTTCTTGTGGCATTTAATCAAAGAGCTTCTTTTTTTCATTGAGATGTCCCACTTTGACTCTGATTTCTGCAGTGCTGTTCCCCATTCCGCATTTTACTCGCACCCCAAACACGGGGGAACCTTGATGTAGTACTTGTAGAGGCAACGCCGGTGCTTGTAACATTGCATCTGTTGTTTGTAAGTTAATCAAACTTGTGTTGTGTTTTCAAAGATGCATGCACCTACCATCCAGGAGTTCCAGTGTTCCACGATGCGCTGAAGGTAAAGCTTCTGCAAGTGTCATGGCAGCTGATCGGTAGTGACTGAGATTAATGTCTTAACGCCGTGTCTCTTCAACCTTCCCCAGGGTTGGTCTTGCTGCAAGAGAAGAACTACTGACTTTTCAGACTTCCTCAGCATTGTTGTAAGTTTTGAGCGTGGATACAGTCCTTGCTATCCTCTCTGCAGCACTTCAATTCACTTTCTTTGATAACTAGTTTCCTTAGAAGGGTTTTTATGTTAAATAAAAAATGCTTTCTTCCCTTTAGGGCTGTACAAAAGGTCCCCACAACAAAGAGAAGCCCCCAGAGCCAGTGAAACCAGACGTGACATCGTCAGGAGAGAAGAAAGATGCAGTTGACCCAAAACCAAAGTTTAATGAGTACATCATTTCCGCTCCAAAGCCTCTCGAGGCCATACGCAGACCAAGGTGAGTTTGATCCAAAATCAATGAGACTTTTTTTGTGACATTTCTATCAATGTTGGAAGAATAGTTGAGGACAATTATGTGCAAATGCAAATTTCCTGGAAAGTCAGTGTATCCCTTTAACATGCTATATTACATTATATATTATGCATGAGTTATAGTAACTCTCTAGTCCTCAAAGAACTAACAAACATATTCTCAAGTGAAATGATACAAGTTCCTTTTCACAATTTTCCCTATAACCTAAGCTATGGATTATGCTCTGCTCTAAATTAATCTTTTATAGCATGAAATGCACCAATGGATAGGTGTCTGAGGTATCAAAGCAGCCTCAAAGCATTAGACACCTTTAAAGGAGTTTCAAGACTTAACTAGTCCTTTCTCTTGGGTAATTTCTTGTCAGGTTCAAATGAATTTCAAATGAAAGCGGACAAGTAACTGATAAAGTAATCCAGTAAGGCTCGATTGCAGCGGCCTGGTGGTCTGAAGCTATTTTGGCACCTCAGATCTTTAAATATCTCGAAGTGATTTAGCCAAAAATGTATTGCAATAAAATCCCACAGCATCAACAGATGTGTCTCCGCCTGCATACTTGTTATGCTCACCGTGTGTCACTCGGTGACATTTTCAGAAATTGACGTTTAGTTTGCTGTTCCGTAAAATACCAATTACATTTATCATTGGTGCCAATTACAGGTGAACTTGCAGAACCGTCATTTAATCGATGTAAAAGAAAGAACCTTTTGGTGCGTTCATGGTTTGATTGCCATTGTTTTCGTGTGCAATTTGCTGGTTAAAGTGCGGATGAGCCGATGGTGAGGATGCAGCACAAGGTCTCAGCCTCTCTGAAGCAGGCTCTGGAGAAACTCAAGCTGTCTGATAATACCACGGAAAAAACAGGTGAGAGCAAACCTTATTTTCTTTTCTTAGTCTTTTCTTCCTCTATTATTTGTTTTTATCTTTTAACGTCTCCTCTCTTTGTACATTTTAGGCATTTAGCTGAGGCTCTTATCCAAAGTCACTAGTCAGTAGGCCTAAATTCCTAGATCAAGGAAAGCAGCGTGACCATAGAACTATCAAGCAGATAGAGGAGAGGGAGTTATTGGAGTGAGTCGGGGAGAGAGGATATCACTCAGTGGGCAGAAGGTGAAGAGAGGTACTTCCTAGAAAGATATCTCCGTCCTTGTCCTCTACACCTCACTTAACTTTTCACCGTCCACTTCTTGCTGCGGTAGACAGGAAGGACAAGTTGAGTGAACGGAATTTAATAGAAGGCCACTGGGAATCCTCCATTACCTGTCTATTTCACGGCCCTGGCATCTGAGTAGGACACCAAGGACAGGACAGCTCTTCATGGCTGTCCGTGTGCTGCTTGTTGCGTCTTAGATGTTTGACAAAGTATAAATGCCAATTCTCAGTATATTGCGTTCCTTTTTTTCAGAAGAGGATAGCGACGAAATCAAGATTGGAACATCCTGTAAAAATGGAGGATGTACAAAAGTAAGTGAATGTGTTATTGATGTAATAAGGCAAACATTCAGAATATATTATCATAATACGCAATATGTGACAAGGCAAAGTATCCATACTATCGCACAAACTTTTTAAATTTGTGATACAGGGAGATGTTTTAAAGCTATAATGAAGTATAATGGAGAATAGGGGCATTTTTCTTCATTTTTCTTCATTTTGACAGCTAAAACGTTAGGTACATTGTGATTGAAACACATTATTACTGACGACTAAAGTGCTCTAAATGAATCCACTCTGTCTTCTCCATTACACAAACTAGACAAAGCTCTCTGGAAAAACACCCCAAAAGGGAGCAATCTAGTTCACCGTCACAATCTTTGGTCAGATGCAGATGTAAACAATTACGTTCCTCCTTTTCATTAGCAGATTACACACCTGAAATGCACTTAGCTTTTGGGGATACATGAACTGAAATATTAATATTTTATTAGGGGTTCACCTAGAAACATTATGCTCTGTAATTAGAGAGGAAGAAAAATCTCACTGAAGCCAAAACTGGGTCTTGGAGCCAAAACTACTCCACTATCACTCACGTGCGCTGATAAAAGATCGTTGCAGGACTAAATCAAATGCACAGTATTTTTCAAACAGATCGCATGCCCTCGTAAAATATATTGTATAATAAATAAATGTATTGTCTTATGATGCAGCATGTAGAAAACCATTTGTATTTTTGACATGATTTGCATGTTGCCGTCTCCTTAAAATCACTTATGCGATCATCTCCTCCAGAGTTTCGACGGACCTGCAAGCAGTGAGGATGTGTGCTCCTACCATTCTGGATTTCCTATCTTCCATGAAGGGTCAGTACTGGGCTAATAGCTCTTTTAACATAGAAGGAAGAAATATGAGCCAGTACACCATTAATTACTCATACGGGTATGCTTCTGACACCTGCAGTGTTACATAGCCAGTGGATAATGTAATCAATCAAGAAAGCGAGCCAAAGAGCAACTGTGGTGTTCTCCCTTAAAGGAATAGTTATTTTTTGTGGGGAATTTGCCCATTGTTCCTACTTACCCAGAATCAGACGAGCTCATGGATCACATTTTAATGTCAAAAGTAGGATCCGCTGCTGCTTGATCCAATAGACTTCCAGCAAATGAGCCAAGCTAACCCTTGAGTTAAATCAACCCATTCCTTCAAACTTAGAAGGAACAAGAGACATTAAAATGGTTTCCACGAATTCACCTGATTCTGGGCAAGTAGGAAAAAAGAGAACTATCCCTTTAAGTTTGTAGACTACTATTATATAAGTGACAACTGACTGACTGCTACAAACCTTACCGGTGCATGTACTTCCTGGCATCCACAGGATGAAATACTGGAGCTGCTGCAAGAGGAAAACGTCTGATTTCGACACCTTCCTGTCTCAAGAGGGCTGCACCAAGGGAACACATGTATGGAGGAAAAAAGATACGGTAGGCGTGCTTGTTTGACAGTGAGTGATGGTGGGTTTGTGTGCGCGCGTGCAGAAGAAAACCTCGACTCTGACTCCACCTGTTGGTTAATGAAGCACACTTTCGCTGCCTCGGTGCACAGAGCATATTCACATATCGAGAGCGCATTGATCACGAGTCACCACATTTTGTATTTGCCTGCTAATCATACTAAGCCGTTCTCGCACTGTTTGCATTTTCCTTGCAGGGTAAGAAAGTGGTTCCGTGTCGGTTTGACTGGCATCAGACCGGCGGGCAGGTCATCATCTCCATCTACGCCAAGAACTCTGTTCCAGAGCTAAGCTACGTAGAGGCAAACAGCACCATGGTGAGAGACACCTGCCTTGTTCTCATTCTCCTCTTTGTCTGTTTATCTGCTTTTTTTTTTTAACCCGTTGTTTAACCGCTGTTGATCCTACAGCTCAACATCCACATCTTATTTGAGGGGGAGAAGGAATTTGAGCAGAAAATCAATTTGTGGGGAGTAAGTACAGTATAACAGCATGCAATTCACCTTTGATAATGTTTAGAAATGTATAATAACAATGTTTGAAAGGAATAACGTAGGCGGTTCAAGCGTTGCAGCTTCTCTCATCCGTTTCTCCTACCAGTTTGCTAAGGCATTCTTTTGACGCTCCGTCTCCTCTCGGTGTAGGTGATCGACGTGAGCAAGAGCGTGATAAACATGATGGCAGCCAAGATCGAGGTAGCCATGAAGAAGTCCGAGGTCATGTCCTGGGCTCGCCTCGACCTCCCTCCCCCGGTCAGCCCGCCCAAGGAGGACAACAAGGAGAAGGAGGAGGCTGATAGCGAGGACGAAGACGAATGACGCGGCGTTAGATGAGGAAGAAGAAGAAGAAAGAGCGCGGTGTATATTTCAACCAACATCGAGGTTGCACGTATTCGTCCTTACCAGCTTCGAGGGTCACCTCTTTTATCGTCTCTGACACCGTATGTCGGTAGGATCATGGTTTTTCGGAACCGGCACGTTCCGTCCCACATGAACCTGTAAACACCCCCCCACACACACACACACACACACACACAGAGAGAGACACACCTCTGCCGTTACAGCTTCCCCTATCGTTATTCG
Organism: Polymixia japonica; assembly: GCA_900302305.1. NCBI lineage: Eukaryota > Metazoa > Chordata > Actinopteri > Polymixiiformes > Polymixiidae > Polymixia > Polymixia japonica. Next base: position 12,739 of record OMKK01074819.1, read on the forward strand.
GAACAATCGCAGTTCGAGGGAATTTTTTTCTCAGCTGTGTACTTGAAATACAATGTAAGTATACAAAAGTAAAGTATTAATTTTCATTCAGACCTGTTCCTTTTTTTGTATTGGGAAGGAAGATTTGGATGTAAATCATACACACGCATACACAACTGCTGACTGAATGTAGGGGAAACACTGCGCTAGACATTCAATCACTTCTGATGACCGCACAGGTTATATTGTACTGTAATTCCCTGGACAATAATTTCACACAAACATACGTTTCAGATGTACTGTACTCATGCTTGCTTTCAGGTTCAAAACAAGCCCTCTTGTGGACCACTTGTGTCAACTCATAACGGACCACAAATGTAGGCCATTCTCAATTTTATCGGTTTTGTGAATAAAATGTAGTCATCTGTACAATACCTTTTGTTTCATGTTAAGCACTTTGAAGTGCTATACTTATTTTTTTATTATCAAAAATCACTTTTGCATTCCACCCCTTGTTTTCATGTCAATTTCAGGTATCGGGATCATATATTGCATTGTTTTGTCCACTGGTATCACATCAGACTTTGATGCTGTCTTCAGTTATGTCATTTAAAGCTGCTCTATGTAGTTATAGGCCATTTGAATCTCTGAAATGTCCACAGTTTTATGATGTGAATTTTGTACTGAATAAATAATATTCTAAGAAGAAAACTAGATTCATCAAACTCTGTAGAGCAAGTGTTTGGCTGTTGTGGTCAACCTTCCACCTTGTTCACAATTAAGAGAAGAATCTTAGAGGTCTACTGTGAGTTTTCTTAAAAAGGTTATCTTCTGGATATGTGATGATATATTTCATATAAAATCAATGATTTCTTTTATCTTGACAAAACTACATAGTGCAGTTTTAAATATTCATGTAATCTCTGAAAATGGCCATTGAATACAAAATAGAATAAACAAAGTTCATTACCAGAGGCTGCTAGTCGGCATGGCTTGATTGTGTATTCTGTATTCTATTTTGTGCTGAGGCTTGGAATGTCTGCAAAGTAAAACTAGCTGAATGAGACCTTAAAATGAAAGTGAAATTATACTGCAACCAATTTACCTTACCAGAAATAAACTTTTGCATTGAAATTTTAAAACTGATGTGATGTTTTATACTATATCCTTTTGAGTTTTTCAAAAGTTAAATGCCAAATTGAACTGTATGTTTTGTACTATTCTTATTGATGCCAGGTTTTCTCAACCTTAGGGTTTGGCCTTGTGGGGTCCCCTGATATGAATATGGGATCCCTAGAAATTCATGTTAAGTCAGAATGCCTGTGAGCAATGATGTTATGGAATAAAACTAGTGGGTCTTTGGCCCCAAGGTCACAGCTCATGTACGACCACGTCCTCGCATGCTGGAAAAAGATCTATGCAGGTAACTTCACCTATTTTTATTCAGAAGTAACTATCACAATTACTCAGTGATGTACAGGACAAGGTCTTTTAAAGGAGGATGACTTGGAATATTTGTTTAGCCCATTTAAAAATGATGAAATAAGTGTTCAACCACAGTGCTTGACTGCATATTGTCAATACAGAAAAATAGTAATCCAGTAGTGCTTGTCCCAAGCATGTCATCCGCAGGATGTTCAAGGATTGGGGAATGTGGTTGACAAACATTTAAAAATTGTCTGTTGCCCCTACACTGGTTCTTTTCATGGTCCCCCGTTGAAAAAAAGACCTAGGCACACTCATGTGTTACTCAAGCATTTTAGAAACTGATATGGTATCCAAGACAAAATATTCCCATATAATGTCATGTTTAATTCACAGTGCTTTGATATAACTGAAATACATTTATAAATTCCTTTTTTAGTGTATATGCGTTAAGCAAAATCTCCACACACTGTTGACATCACCATGGAAGTGATAACTACACCAGGCAGTTCTGCTATCACATAGTGGACTGGTAGTGAGGTTCCTCTGTGTCGCTGCCAAAGATAAGAGGCTGTCGTTCTGGGAGAGCGAACAAGCGTTTCCACTTGTTCAGACGAAGCCAAGACGAGCCCCGGTATCGTCTCATTGCGCTCAGGACGGGCGCAGCTACGGCCGTTGCCATGATCCCTCCTAACAGCCCCGCGAGCAGCATCCAGGGCCACGCCTCCCGCAGCTGCTCCAGGTAGGGACCCATGGATTCAGCCAGTCTTTGATCTGCAGAGGAGAGGCAGAGAAGAGGAAACAGGAAAACGGTGAGAGACCCGCCGTTCAAAAGATGATACCCACAGTAACAAAATGAATCCAAATTACAGTGCTTTTTTAAAAGATAGTAGGTAACCTAAGTGGTTGAAAAAATTATAATCCTTCTACATGATTATGATTTTTAATTTCTATACGTCGGACATATTGAATGATAAACTTTTCACCGAAATAGATATGTAGTGTTGAGTTCTTAAAATATAGATGAAGAACTGAAGACAAGGAATAATCAAAGATAATTGTAAGCAGTTAAGAGTGAGGCACTCACTAGCATCTAGCAGATGGGAGTATTCATATCCCAGGTCCTTGCTGGAAATGAAGTATTCTCTGTTTCTGTGCAGAGGCAGGAAGGGCACCATGTGGTACTCTCCGTTGTGTCCTATGGGAGTATTGGATCCTGGGTACTGGGATGGAGATGGACGGTGCCTTCTAAGCCACTGCTCATAGATGCTTATATGGAGAAAGACAAAGTTTATAGTGTGTGTGTGTGTGTGTGTGTGTGTGTGTGCGTGCGTCTGCATGTGTGATTAAGTGTGTGTATTTCTGTGCTTACCTGTCTACAAAGGCATGGTGGAGAATGAATATGGGGTCGTTTGCAGAGCCCTGAACAGACGACATGGACCCGTTCATGAACACATGAAGAGCAGCGTGCATGCCCATACGAGAGCTGTTTCCCAACCCAGTCTGAGGGTCCCCAAAACCTGTGGAACAATAATTATGTCATCAGCGCTGTGGCAGAAGCACATAGCAGTATGCGCACACACACACACACACACACACACACACACACACACACACACACACGCAGACACAGACACACACACACACACACACACACATGCGCGCGCTCTTCCGATTCCATTCAGAAGAAATTAAGGTCTTTGCTCCAAAAATGAGATATCATTCAATTGACAAAACATCCTTAATAAAACGATGCCTACC
>OMKK01074828.1:0-16401 GCA_900302305.1 Polymixia japonica
CACACACACAGACAGACACACACGCACATTCTCTTCTGTCTCTTTTGTTCCCTCCCTCGTTCCCACATGCGCAAACAAACACGTGTTACGTACACACTCCACAGACAACCTTTCTACATTTTCAGATCAGAATGACATAACAGTTCTGGGGGTCTCGCTGTGCTAACCACGCTATCAAAATGCAGAACCACATTTTTCTGAGGTGTCTGCCACGGTAAATGCTTTGTCTTAATTCTTAATAATCAACTTTCATATGATTCCCACCTCCTTAATTACTTTAATCACTGAAGAGGCAGGGCGGGCGCAAGAGGGACATCTGACTGAGTGAGTCTGAAGAGAAGAGCATGGATTGCTTCATAATGAATCAATAACGATGGGCCAATGGTTGAATTTACTGTGGTGCTGGAGGAAGAGGGATTACATAAGGGCCATCGAGATCATCGAGAGAAAACAACTGAAAAAACTCAAAAGAAATTCGGAAACGATACGCGAATCCTGAACTATAGCATTTCTTTTACATAATACGAGAGACGATACACTCCATAAGAGTGTCAACACACACACACACACACACACGCGCGCGCACTCATTAAGATAAGAAAAGATCACTTTCTTTCAAGTTTTGTTTACGTAAATCTGTTTATGTAAAATACTTCCAGTGAGCGGAAATTAAATGAAATGTTTTCCGCAAAATGTCACCAGCGACACTGTAATTTCATTCAGTATAACAAGGAATGCAGAGTAAATCTCATAAGGACGGGGTTGAATCGTCATTATGAGTACGATTGATATGAGTGGTAACAAAAATAGAATTTTTAAACATGAAAAAGTTACGGATTACATCTTTATGTAAATGAGCGCTGCAATGTATACTGAGAGCAGATGCGTAGACACATGACTAATCCCCAGGATAACAGTTGCCATCTTATCATGCTCAGAGTCCTGTATAATAATGCTGGACAGACCCATTATTTTGGCTACCAAGGCACAAAGAAGAGTCGACCTTGAGTAACCTTGAGAGAAGGCTGCTTGTTGGGGCGTGTCTGGGAGGAGCTACAGTGACAACAACTGCTCAACTTGCTGCTATGTCACGTGGAACAGGGAAACGATACACAACTAAATAAGAAATAGTACGATCTCCTTACAATGGCATTAAAGGGGAATTCAGTGTGATAGGTGTTACAGTCTTGTAAAGTACCCTTCAAGGTCTTGAACAAGTACTTCCCAGCTCTGATATCTATTCTAACAGATACGCCTCATTGATCCTAAACTATAAACTCAGACTTTGGGTTGAATGTAACACGAGAGCATCTAATTCGGCACTTCTGTAATGGGAGATCTTTCAAAACAAGCGAGCACACAAACGCAGTTGTTATCGCTCTCTATCAGCGCACGAAACACCCGGTCGGCCCTCTTAGCCGTTTGGTGTCCACAATACGCCTCCGTCACCGATAAGAGGCTGGACCATCACTGCAAATATCCATGAAAAAGAAGCAGGTGTGAGAGATTGCGTGGCCCCGTTTCCTCGCAGATGGTAATAACGATGGGGCGGTGGAGGAGGAGGAGGAGGAGGTGCACGACTACCGAGTGAAGTGTCTGAACAACCTGGCCACCTCTCAGCTGAAACTGGAGCAGTACGACGAGGCACTTCACACCAGCCGGGATGTTCTGTTCCTGGAGCCAACCAACGTCAAGGCCCTGTTCAGATCAGGAAAGGTGAGGCCGCCTCACTGCAGGTTTACTGTTATGATGCAAATCACTGCGCCTCAGGGAAATATCATCTCATTTGATCTTTAATGTTCCCATGAATTATTATTTCTGGAATAATATCGGTAACCGTACATTGAAAGGTCAAAGTTCAAAAAGCTTTATTGTCTGCTTTTACAATAAAAGCAGAAATGTTTCTTTGGCTTCATGACAAAACCACAAACATACAAATAAGTAAGTGATATAATATTGCTAAATGATATAATATTTGTATAATATAATAAACAATACGACAATATATAAAGGAAAATAAACTACATTTATACATTTACTACAGTCTATATTATTGCTATCTGTCCTCTGTATATTATGATCTATCTCTTCCAACATTGCTCATAGGCACTGCATTCTCTTTTTCAGCTCCTGTCAGACAAGGGTGAGTATAGAGAAGCAATGGACGTACTGAAAAAGGCGTTGAAACTGGAGCCTGCAACCAAGGTGAGATTCTATCTCAGGGAACATGTCTATCTGCTAACCGCCCATGCTTCCTTTCCATAGTTTGTCAGTGAAATCCAGCCATCCCTCAAACTCAGAGCAAAGGTCATTCTATAACGTAATAATAACCTAATAACCCACCAAAATGTTTAGTAAGTACCAGCGTTGCCTGTTTCTTTGTCAAATTTGTGACTGAGCGACGGATTTGTGTTGTATTTCACAACATTTATTTTCATTTAGCTGAAAACAACAGAGGCTACTTACTAGGAAATTATGGAAATATTTTTGGGAAGCCATAGTTATCGCTTCCCTCCCGAGAAAAATAAATAAAATAAAATAAATAACATTTGATAATACCCAGAACAATACGCTCAATATGTAAGTTCAGAGGATTGGAACAAAACCTTACAAACAAACAAACGAATCCTGGAAACCCGAGATGCCTGTGATCCCGGTGCGTTGCTTGTGTTGGTTCTTTGAGGGCCTGTTCTGTCTTGTTCATGTGGGTAGTGTAGTTTGCCAGATTCTGCACCTGACCACACTGATTAGAGTTGTCTGGGAAACTCTGCCCTCAAAGTGCAGACGGTTAATGTCACTATGGATAAAATGGCTTGCGGCAGCCTTAAGCTCTATAGGGAGTGAAGAAATGTAGGCAAGAAATACATTAAATCATTATAACCATCTATGGCCTCTACATTGTGTAATTAAGAGAACTATTCAAAATGTTCCTCTTGAGAACAGTTCAAAAACTAACGGCAGTAACATACGTTTATGACCATCGCATATTCAGAAACCTGATGAAATCTACTGTACTGTCGGTTTATTTTGAATAAGAATATCGTAAACTGTGTGCGTTTGTCCTTTTTACCTTCTATGACATTCTTTTTTTGCCAACATACTCTGTTACCTGTATGCCACTTGACCTCATCTATGGAGCATGATGCCCTGTTGGGAATAGTTGTAGTCTAGACTAAAATATCTGCTGCTTTGGTAATTACAGCCTTGTCTAAATGCTGGATAAAATACATTGGAGAAACGTGATTTAGCTGCACTGTGAGGAAGTATTTGTGCTTGGTATGTACCGTACCTAACAAAAAAGATAGTTGTAATAATGAGCTTTCATTCAAAAGAGAATGCAACCTCTGATGAGTCTGATAAAAGGTTACTAAATTAAACTTAAAATGAGTTAAAAAAAAAAAGAAAAAAAAGATGAAAGTTTATTTGTTTTCTTTTTAACTTGTTTATCCAACATTGGCAATCAGCCATTCTGGACTACCTTGTAAGGTTTATATTTAAGACCTCTGCTCTCATCTGCTGGACAACCTCAATACTACAACCTCACATTGCGTTGAGAGAGGTCCTGTTGGAACTTTCCATCACTAGATATTAGATACTAGTGATGCGTTTTTCTTGCCACGTCTTAAGATATTTCTTTCTTTTCCTCAGGCAATCCATGTCGAGTTATCTAAACTCGTCAAAAGGCAATCGGGAGGCAAAGATACCCAGAAATGGAAAGTTAAACCCGCACAGATGCTTGGAGAGAATATTGCGCCATTTCTGATTCCTTCCAAAAAGAAACCGTCTGTAAGCCAAAGTAGAAATTTACCTGACTAAAATATTAACACCTTTCACTCAGATTAAACACAAAAGAAGCTACTTGTATTTTGACTGTGTCGCTTGGTGTTTTAGGGGATTTCATGGAAGTTACTGCTTGGAGCTCTGGTGGTGGCCTTGGGGAGTTTAGTGACATCAGTCATTCTGACTGCAAGGAACTGATGTCATCTGCAGTGGGGAAATATCCTTTACAGTCCAGCTCATGAATTTATTTCAAAAGAACCATTTACTGTGAATAAATGGGACAAGGCATGCACTGAATAAAGGCCAAAAGCCATAGCAGTAAAGTTGTTTTATGAGAGGGTAGCAGTGTAGAATAATGGCGCTTCCCGAAATACTGCATTTATCAAATGGTCATCAAAAAAAACCCCGGAGATAGTACAGCATCCTATGCATTAACAGTACAAGCAGAGATTCACGCTGAACCATGAGACAGATTTTTCAGACTCTCGAGTAAGGTCTAATTTTGAGATTTAGGAGTTTGTTTCTTGAAAGGGGTTTGATTAATTTTTGTAGTAAAGTGTAGTCCTGGAATATGACCTAGTTTATACAGACTTAAGAAAAATACAAAGTAACTCTACCTGAGATTAAAAGGGTTAGCTATTTGAAGACCATAGCCAAAGTTAACAAATCCAACTACTCCCAAGTCACACTGTCAACATTGCAATCCCCAATTTAGCCCTGTATCAAAAAAAAAGTGCACTAAGGGCCGTTACTCAAATAAAACATACAGCAAACCCAACGATGCTGGCATTTCCGGCATGCCGGGAAAAATCCCCAAGCTACTGGAAAATATTTGTTCGGTGTTCATAATGTAGAGGATGCGTCAAAACTGACATGTCCAATGCTTACACTGATGCTTAATAAAAGAGTAAACAAAACAACTTGTTATTTTTTTTTACCCCCATTGTTGGAGAACCACGAATGTCAACATATCTTTTACAGTGCCATAGTTTCTGCAGCACAAGGTGAAAACATACCTGAGATCAGGATCAAAAGTAGGACCACAATTTCAGTGTGGGTAATATATATATATAAATGCACACACACACTTACATTTAAGATTAAAATTCAAAAGCATTTACATTTTAATCCATAAAATTCAATTTACAACTAAATACTAAAAACCACTAAATCAAAACAAAATAATAAAAAAATAGCTGTTTGAACATCTTGATTTTTAAACAATAAATCTTTTTTTGATCAGAAAGCCAATTGTATACATTTACCAGATAAGTCTGAAAATAAATATTTTAAGGCTTAAAATATATGCATTAGGATTTGGCTGTGCAAAGGGTTGATCAGTTACACAAGAAAACAAGTTCTTTATCACAAAATAAAATCACATGGTCTCCATTGGTCAATCCAGCAGAATACAGGCCTATATTCCACAGCAATTGTTTAGAGTCTTCTTTGGACTGGCTGGACTTAATTTGACCTGAGAATCTGAATGGCGTCTCAGTTTCACATTCTTCTTTACTTCTCTGTGGTAAAACAAAAAAGTTGAAGTTGTTTAAGTATTGCCATTGATGTTGAATGAAAAAAAAGAAAAAGAAGCTTAATTTACGCCTCGTCATTTGGCTCCTACCTTGCCAAGTGAAGTACAGCCTCGACTATGTTGGTTCCCTCTTTGGCACTAGTTTCGCAGAACAAGGCACCATATGTCTGCAAACAAAGGATTGATAGCTTGACTGCCCTCAACTGATTCAAACAGGTTTTCAGTCGGGTACAATGGAGGAACGCACCTTGGCCAGCTTCTCCCCGTGTACAGCGCTCACACAGCTCCCCTCTGGAAATTCTTCTCGAAGGTCCACCTTGTTTCCGATAACGCACATCGGGATTTGCTCATCCGTGGAATCCTGTGTAAAGGGCACCGTTTAATGTAAATTCTTGGAGGTTTTTTTTGTTATTCTTTTTCATCAATAGTTACATCACGGTTACCTGAATCTGATCCACCCACGCTCTGACATTGAGGAAGCTGCTTTCAGAAGTAACATCGTAGAGCAGTAGAACTCCGTGAGCTTTACGGAAATACGACCTGGCAATACTGCGGAACCTACGATAAATGGAAAAACTCGCCAATTCTCATTTGTATTCTTGCCTCTTTAAATGGGTACTATATACAATATTTTGAACATTAATATAGCAGCAAACAACTATTTGCTATGTAAGATATATATAGTGGAGTAATGGCATCCTGAGCAGAGAATGAAGTCACACTTCCTCTGCGTGTGTTGTAATCTGAGCTTCTCCGTTCTTTGTTTTGGTAGCTGGTCCGGCTGAGATGCCAGTGCTCTAGTGGGACATCTAGTGGCTGAATATTGTATACAGCTCCTTTAACAATCTGTTAAAACAGTTTTCATTCAAATGGAACAGCAACAACACCATATTTTCCCTGCTGTTACTTCCTTGATAAACCTGTTCACTACCTCTCTTGCCCGGCTGTGTCCCATATCTGGAGGCTAGTCCTTTCTCCGTCCACCAGCATCTTTTTGATTTGAAAATCAACCCCTGAGAACCAAATATGACAAGTTTTCAGATTAAAAAAATGAACGAAATCAAACTGTCATCCCGAAAGGCAGCATATGGGCTTTGTTTGTTATACATGCGATATATTTGTTGTGGTACTCACCCAGTGTGGTCTGAATATCTCCCCTGAACTCATTGAGGGTCAAGCGCAGCAGGAAGCTGGACTTTCCTGCCCCTGCATCTCCAGCTAAAACCAGGCGGTACATTGGAGCAGGACCCTCATTCTCTACCATGTCTGCTTCCGATGGCTTTGTAGCAAGGAACGGAAGATTGCAACACAAGATTACCCAATTGTGTGTGGAATGTCCGTTTCGATCATTGCATTCATTATAAAAAGGTATCGTGCATCGAAATGACAAGTTTTACCTTTGTGGAGAACGCAGACAGACGTCTTCGTATCGACGAGGCAATGGAGCTGGCTCTGCTGGGAGCCACCGACACAGCAGCCTCGGATTTCAAATCCGATACCTGATATAACAGACAGATAAATTATAAAGAAATCAAATCCCCATTAAAAAAAAAAAAAAAAAACAACACGTTGGCAACATTGGAGTTGACATTCGTGCCCGGTGTCGGCCTGACCTCAATATCAGACGGGACATATGAGTAACTGCGGTGGACAGTTTCCACAGAGTCTCTACTGTCATCGCTGTCACCGTCGCTGCCTAAACATTCAGCCGTGTCCATCGGCAGGGAAACTCCAGCGGCCAGGTACTTATCAGCCCAGCTGGCCACATGGGAGTAGGTCGTCTTACCGGAATCCTGCTCTGAGCTGCATCAAAAGCATAGACACGCAAATTGATTTTAGTCGCGGCGGTTCGATTCCTAAAAAATCGATGCCTAGGTTCAGTGAGGTCTGCCGTGTTGTATACCGGCTGTGGTTGAGTGTGCTTTGTCGGAGGGGCTTCATCCTTCTGGCTGGGAGCTCGTTTTGGGGAGATAACTGGCAGGGGAAAAAAAAAAAAACACACACAATTGATGTTGAGTGGGTCTTAAATGTAATTTAGAAAACTAATTTTAGACTTGAATAACATATATATTAAAATTGCACATGCTGCAAGGACCATTTGAACCCTCAGTCATGTAACGTACGTACATACATACATACATGCATGCATACATACATACATACACACAACTTATGCAATTTAGGGACTTACCCTCCTTTTAGTTGCCACCACTTCATTGGCTAAAGCAGAACGCAGCCCATCATTACTGTCATACAGTTTTTTGTTCATTTCCCTGACAGTGTGGACAAGGAAACAGAGTTAAAACACACAAAACATTTGCAAATACCATTTAACCCAGGCCTAGTGGTATACTAGTAGTAGTAGTGTATATACACAAATTAAGAGTGTTTGAAAGTTATCATCAATGCCTGCTTGACTGAGAAGTAGTTTAAAAAAAAATATATATATATACACATTTCTCATTAAATGTCTACGCTAGATGACAACAACCGTCAGACTTACTGGAGAACTTGAATCTGACTGGAGTAAGACTGGTATTCTAACACCATCCTCTTCAGCTCATCGCTTTCTCTGTGAAAAACATACAACAACCACCACAGCTTTTGTCACCTATGACGCGCATTGGATTCGCCGTGTGAAACGGACTTGAACTGAGCGGGGCTGCGGGACGTTACGTTACCTTTCATGCTGGAGTTTATGATCCGCGTACATGTTCTTTGCCTTGTCTAGCTCCGAATGCAGAACGGAGATGTCGGTTTTTGCGTTCATTAGAGAGCTCCGCAGCTGCTCATTTTCCTGAGGAAAGACACAGCGGGAATAATCTGAACATCGTTATAAAATATGCGTATTAGCAGTCGTAAAGTCATTACGGCCAACATAACGTACCTGCGTAAGCTCACGGATCTGCTGGTCCAACTTAACAATATCCTCCTTCGAGTGCTTGCGTTCAGATTCCTCCTGGCTCTTGAGTATAAACATTTCCATTAGCACCGTGTCAATCAAAACGTATTAGCTGTAATCACATCGCTATGGTTAAACAAGGCAAGGAAAATTACCTTGGGTCAAAAGGGGACAAAGAAATGAAATCTGAAAACGTGTATCGTTCCAAAGCCCTTACATTCAGCAGCCTGTCCACCGTTGCGTGCAGGTCTGCAACCTCGTTCTCGTGTCTCCTCTGCACGGAGGCCATGATTCCTTCCATTCTCTTGCGTTCCTGCAAACCGTTGAAACCCAAGGAGTTAGAACCGCTACTGGCTCAGGCTTTGAAGAGGGGCTTTCATCTAAACTTTACAGAGAGGCCCTTTGTGAGACACGGAACCGGCTGCTGCGCTCCGTCTGACAAATATGCAGGTAACTCGCAAGACTCACTTCAAATTTAAATCATTTATTTAGGCCATTTCCACACATCCTGTTTTTTATTTTATTTTATTTTAATACGGCTTGAGTTTACATAACTGCCCGAACCGTCTTTTATCCATACGTTTATCTGAGAATTCTATTGATGGTATAAAAATATAATCACTAGATCAGTATGATGCTGTGAAAAGTTAGTTTCAGTTGGTATCAAAATGAAATGTTTTCCCACTCACCTCGTCTCTCACCTTCTCTTCTACTCTGGCGAGTTGCTGCTGAATGTCATCTTCCAGTTCTGCCAGCTGACTACTATTCATTTCCTCTGTTCTGTTAGGACACAGAGGTATGCTTTAGCTCGCGTCTTCAGTCTCTCTCGCCGAGACAAAGTAACTCCTCCAACAATAGTCCCGGAGATTAATACAAAAGCTGGCACACAACTTCAGTAAAAGGAGGTATAAAAAAAAGAAGAATCCACGTTGAACCGCGTCGGTTCCAATGACGTAAAACAAACAAACAAACAAAAAAAAAGGTCTACTTCACTGACCTGAACACACATTCACACTGATTTACTCTCATCAGATCACACCACTTCAACCAATCAGAGGCAAGGGAGGGAGTGCCCTTGGAAAACAAATTCCACAGGTGCACAAGGCTACATTGTTTCTTGTGAAACTTCACAAAGTGGACAGAGGAGCCTCATGCAAATGATATATTTTGAAGTATGGGTTTAGGTGGGAGTTTCAAGGGTCCTTTTCTTTTGCAATTATGCTGAGAGTCGATGTGAATATGGCGCATCTCCCATTTTTTACTAGGGGATAAGTGAAACCTGCAGAGCAACACATTTAAGTGATTTACTTCCTTGAATATGGAATGTCACCTCTCTCTCTCTCTCTCATGCCTTGTAGTTAATGAACCAAAACAAGAGCTTAGACGCAAACTGCTCATACTTTCAGCACTACAATTTCATTAGTCGACAATGTGACAATCTCTTCAAACATTCAATAATTTTCTTAAGTACACACAGCTGCAACACACAGTGTTTATGATCCTAGTTGTTCAACCTTAAAATCAGTTATATAGTCATCACTAACAAATATTGAATTAGTTAAACATTTAGTAGGGCATTTTGTTGTATAGTATATAAAGCCTACTTAGGAGGATAAGAAGTTCTGAGCCCAGTGAATAAAACATAGACCCTGTCCAATACTTGTCTTGTTGGGCACTTGTTAAATCAGCCAACTTAATGGTATAAAGAGGAGTTTGGTTTCATTACAACAAAGTCTAGTGAAGGATATATTCAGTGGTCTTCACAAACCAATTTGAGAACAATTCATCATAACGTTGAGGCACAAATGTTTCTTGGAAGTTGCTCCTTAGATTGAAAGCAATAGCCTACATTAAACTTAGTGCATTAAACTACATGGTTGAAGCGCTGAACTCTGATCAGATGCATTTACTAAAACCATGACTTCCCACAATGTTAAAACAGTCTGTCCCTGGACATGTTCCTAAGAGAAAGACTTGTCTTGATGCCAACAGAAGCCCTGTAGGTCACAGCCATGTGCATACTCCCTAACCCTTAAATGGTTGATTAAAAAACAGAAAACAGAAATGCATGTTCATCATGTATGCAATGCATTACTGTGTGTTAAGTTTAGGTGACAAATTTATACTGACAGACAACAAGGCATTGATGCACCAGACATCAACCACAGAGTATGGTCCATTCTTTACCAACAATGTAAACACATTAGCCTACACAATTGAAATACTTTTAACAATCAACTTTGATTTCATGCCTAAGTTCAACCAAGTTCAACTTTGACATCTCTCTACACTGTGATGGTTGTAAAAGGGATAAATAGTGCCTTAAATTGGAATCTTTGAAGTAGTTTTAGAAGAACCAACACTAATATATGCATGTATAATATGCTTCCATCCTCAAAGGTCATTCGGCTTCAATAAAAAGATGCAATATGATTAACTGATATGGAATTACATACTTATTCTCAATGGCCTTTATATAGTATACATACAATGACGTAAAATAAATAAAGTTATTTGTCATCTCATCTCAAGTACAAATTGGGACAGAGGAAAACTTATTTCATAGACTCCTTCATTTCTAAAAACGTCAACCTTTAGCCCTTTAGCTATGAGAAATAGGCCTTGAAAATCCTGACTTGATCTTACCGCTTCAAACTATTCTCTAGCTGTTCACTCTCCAGTCTGTGGTCCATGTTTTCACTTATGAGAGAGTTGATGACATCCTCATACTGCTGCAACAGAGTGGTGTTTGTAGAGGAAACGATGGACTGATATAAATCAGACAACTGATCCTGAAGACTGTGGGAAAAAAGGGGGGGGAGAGAGAGAGAGCAAAGCCTGGTAAACACCTGTACTCACTCCACCCGAGAAGCTACGTGGACATTACGACACCCCAGGTACGACTTGCCTTGCAGAGAGGAGAGAACCCGCACCGTCTATTCTGCCCACGAACTCGTCCCACGGACAGCCTTGATTTTGAAATGCGCCGCCGCCGAAAGACGCCAGATCTACAGTCTCGGAAACCTCTTGAAACTTCGACGAAAAGTTGTCGTAGTCGATGTATCCGTTTTTATCCGGGTCGAACTTGTCGAACAAAGTTTTTATCTCGTCCTCGGCTACGTTGAGACCTCGGCAGACAACGGTGAAGTCCTCGTACTCGATCGTGCCGGACTTGTTCACGTCGCACGCCGAAAATAGTCTCTGTAGGCTGGGTCTGTCCATTCTGATGTATTAAAAACACTTAAAATATCACGGAAGAACCCCCCTACTTCTCTTGGGCATGTAGGTGTCTTTGACAGCTTAACTCTATCGCCTGCAGCTATGCGCGTCCACAGCCCGTCGCCGCCTAGAAGCCCATCAAACGTCAGCCAATCAGAAGCCTCTATTGAAGTCTCAATTAAGGTCTCACGGTTAACAAAGGCCACTGATTGGCCTAGATCGTTTACTTTAGGCGTGTATCATCCGAAGCCTTGGTCAACAATATATTCCCATTTTTGACCTACCAGTTAGGCCTACTTGTGTCACTTTGTTTTTGTAGAGCTATGGAGGTTAGGGTTAATTAGACGTGATATTTCGCAATGTGTATGGTAGAGTTGCGATGCAGTTGTAATGCTCGAATAATTTTTGAGAGCTATAATATTAAGGCGCGCTGCTCTATTTGCCTTTAAGGTGCGGTGCATAGGTGAGCTCCAGCAAAGACATTCTATTGTTGCGTAGCGTTTGCAGTGTTATTAACTCCACCCAGTGGAAGATTTTAATCTTTCTTACCCGCTAATCAATTACAGTATATGTTGACATAATTGTACATTCACTGTTAAAGCATTCACTGCAACTAGGAATGCTTCTTAGCACACAGCTGAACACATGTTAGACATGTACATGTTACACGTTATTTTTGTGACACCGTTGCGGCCAGGCGGTGGCAGTGTTGTGCACCAGATGTTCGCCAGCACTTCAGTATAGTACGTGATATTCATGACCCATTCAAATAAAAATGTATCCATTTTATCTTTATTTGAAAAATTAAAATAAAGTGCTTTTTATATACAGTACAATACAAAAAGAAAAACAAACAGTAGTGATGTATGATACAAAAAATACAATTCACAATATTTTTTTACATTGGCAGCTGAATTTACAAAACATTTTTTTTTTACATAAAAAAAACCTTGTTACTTATAATACACGATGTCAAGAGTCTGAGCAACTTGAACTGTCACAAATAGAAAGCTTCGCTATAGTGGTTCTTTAAGAGAAAACTGTGATACTGCAACTGAGCATTGAATGTGGCATTCAAAGTATCTATTTCATGGTTTAATAGTTTACAATTGAACGATCAATCAACAAGTATGTTCAATACCTGTACATACTTTACTAAATCACTAACAGGTTTATTGTTCTGCACTTGGCAAATGTGTTATTGTTCCAATGACAACCACTTCACTAAAAGCTGCCATTTGTTTTTTTACTAACAGTCTTTCAAAAAAGCATGAATTAACTGCCTCAGCCACTACCCTGCATGACTGAATACAGTTACAGTTATGCAGTCTTTGAAATCCATACAGAGCCATTTTATATTGTCAAGTATTGCATCTCAATATAATGCTTTACTATATTTCAAAATACAGCCAGCGGTTATATTTATGTGCTACACTTCAAAAAATAAAATGTATGCCCTGACTGAGGGTGAAACAACTGTAAAACACCCTTTGGCAGTCCTAAAGTAATAGACATGTTCTCTACGGTTTCTGAGGATCCAATCCTGTCATACCTACAGTACTACTTCCTGGTTATTCTGGGTCAGAAATAGTCATACCTACAGTAGAGCGTGGGAGTCTACAGTACTACTTCCTGGTTATTCTGGGTCAGAAATAGTCATACCTACAGTAGAGCGTGGGAGTCTACAGTACTACTTCCTGGTTATTCTGGGTCAGAAGTAGTCATACCTACAGTAGAGCGTGTGAGTCTACAGTACTACTTCCTGGTTATTCTGGGTCAGAAGTACTAAATTTCAGTATCCCAAGAGGCACATCTCTTGATTATTACATTTTGCTTGGAGGCATTATACATTTTGCCAAAGGCATTTTTTCCCAAATCCTTAACCTGTGCTAAACTAAGGCTTTCCAACATTATGTGCAAAATGAATGCTTTCTGAGTTAAGCAATATGCCTTTCTGCATGTTTTGTAATTTTTTTGTGAAATTGTAATTCTGTTGACCACGTTTCAATATGATAACAGAACTTAAATAAGACTTAAATAATATTGTATTAGTGGAAAAATGCTTTGAACTAACTACAACACATTATTAAGAGTTTCCACTCACATGTTGACTATATGATTTACATCTTTGGAATATGAAATGAATAAAGTCTAAATATGGAGATCAAAATTATTCCTAATCTGGATAACAACAAGCAAACGTATTATGTCAAGTTTGAACATTAGGATGATAGCCGTTTTATTGGTTGAATCTACAACAGGAAAGTTTTTTTTGCTTCAGTTCACAGAATTACTATGTGGTTGAGTGAAATGAACACAAACATTTATTGGTTGTCTTTATCTCATCTGTCATACTGTCAACTGTCATACTACAAGAAAGATGTTGTGATCGTTGTCCTTATTTTGTGTGATTAATCATCAGACATTCATTATCTTCCTCTAACAAATAAAATAATGGCTAAAGTCACTTCCATCCTTAAGTGTGTGTGTGTGTGTGTGTGCGCGCGCACGCATGTGTGTGTGTGTGTGTGTGTGCAATGCCTCTAATCCTCGGTAATGAACAGCGGTGATACCTTTGTGCTTACACAGTCTCAAGGTGAGGTTTCTTGGTGTTCACCTCACTTCACATTGTTTGCTTTGCATAGTCTGTCTGTTTCATAAGGAACAGTAGATAATACCTGGAACGGGGCTCTTCCCTTTACCGCAGTTCTGCTCTAAAAACCCTGCTGAATTTCAATCGCACACAGACTAATATTTCTTTATATCGCGGAAATACTAAAAAAAGGCCCATTTGTATCAGTCTTGAGAGTTTTTCAGTCAGTCTATTTTTTTTTTCTGTGGGTCTGTAGTGATTCGGCTGATGACATCTAAGTTTCTAGTTGAGAAACACGCTCTAACGTCTCCACTCGGGCTCGCTTGTGCTTTTTTTTTCTTTCCTCTTTACACCGTAACCAATGGTCCCCGTTTCTCTGTCAATGGCTCTTCTTAACCTACCGCTTCGATGACCTTCACACCGTCATGTCATGTTGTATTCAAGTGTAAGCGACGACTATACTACCGTGGCTGCACGGCGGTGATCCAATGAACTGTGACATAATTATTTCGTATACCTGGCAGGTAGCGGTTAAGTGTCTTTTGTGGATTGTGAGTGTTTACCTCCCCGCTGTATAATACATTGTGCATAGCCCCAGGGAAGGGTCGGCTCTTCTCAAATGTTGAAAATGAAAATACATCGGGTCGGTTAGTGGGGAAACGAAAAAAATAATCCGTCTGCCTTTCAAAGCGTTACCGGTGGATCGTTTGGACGGAGTGGCAGGCGATGCTACGGATCTCCACCGCCGAATCGTAGCCGGACAACAGGGCAGCGTCGCCTCGGTATTTTGTTACATTCGCTCCGTGAGCAATTATACACAAGCCTCAAAAGTCTGAAGGCAAACTGGAACTTTTTTTTTTTAAGTCTTGCTTTCAGCGCGCTCAAGACCAGGGGGCAGTGACAAAATAATAAAGGAAACGTACCTGGACCGCGGGGCCAAAAAACTGAAAAGACAAAGTGCAAAATCTGTGTAATGAAACGTCACTGAAATGTAGAGTTCGATGTTCCCTCGGTGTTTCCTCTTTTAGGGGGTTTGTCTTTCTCGGCAAGCGCGCCCTTTTCCTCTTAGTTTACAGTTTGTCGCTCCGCGTGTTGCGTTATAGGGTTCGTCAAAGACCGGCCTCACACAATGGAGTCTTTAATCTCGGAGCCCAGTCTCACCCGAGGCCGTGGACACGTGGGAGAAATCTCCACACGGCTCTCTTTCAAGTTCAGGGGCCTCTTTTCTGACTCCGAGAAACTCTTGCTGTTGTCTGGTGAGGAGCACTCGTGCGGCGGAGTGCTGCAGATGTAGTTATCGTTAAGGGTCTGGTAGCCCTTGTGATCCGAGACAGATGCCGGGACCGTGTTGCCGTTGAGCGGCAAATTCTCCGCCGGCTTCCCCACTATCCTCGGCTTCTTCTGCTGCATGTTGGCGCACTCCCCCTCCTTGAGCATGGACTTCATGTGGTCGCGGTTCCTGTAGACTACGAAAAGGGAGAAAACCACCAGGGAGAAGGCCAGGAGGGCGCACACCACGATGAGCTCGTTCCAGTAGGTCTTCGTGTTGATCTGCGGCGAGCGGGCCTCCCCGGGCAGGATGATGGGCTCGCCCTGCGGGACCTGCGGGGTACGCGACCGGCCGGTTAGGGTGGTGCTCTCCTGCCTGGCCTCGCCCTTCACGCAATAGTTGGCCAGCAGCTGCCTGAAGCCCTCCTCCACTGACCAGCACTCGTAGGTGTCCTGCCGCTCGGCTTGGGCCACCACCACCAGACCCCCCTCGGGGCTGGGGTAGTGGAAGTGACCCGCGGTTTCACTGTACTCCCACCTCCTCTCGGCCAAGTTGGAGCGCAGCTTACACGGAAGCACTTTGAAGGTGTTAGCCGGAATAATGATCAGCTGGCACGAGGACAGTCCTGTGGAAAAGGGCACGGTCAATTTTGCGAAGTCAGCGCGTTACGGTCAGACACTGCGTGAAAACAAGCTGCGCCGCGTTTTCCGGCGAGCAATAAAACCGAGCACACTTTCAGGGTAATGATGTTGCAAAACACCATAAATTTGTAATCAAGACATATGTTGAAATGCAGCGCAAGGGAAAATCCGCTGCATAGTGCTGAATTGTAAATCTGACAGAATCTCGATAAGGGAAGTTGATTCTACTTACGTGTAGGTGGAGGTTTGGCAAACCGTGGGCTGGGCACCGTCTTGTTGCAAATCACTGATGTGTCTGCATCGTCTACGTCTTGCTGCCAGAGCCTGAAACACAAACACACACACACGCACACAAACAAACACAAACACAAACACAAACACAAACACAAACACACACACACACACACACACACACACACACACACACACACACACACACACACACACACACACACACACACA